>APFE031745463.1:72435-88352 GCA_000404065.3 Pinus taeda
TATATAAAATAAAATAAATACAAATAATAAATAATCAAAGTAATGATTATTTAAGTAGTCTTTAGTTAAATGGAATGGCATGTCTAAAAGACATGCCCAATCATGAGGGGACACCTATCTAGGTATATAAGTAGGCCCTCGTTGTAACATTCATTCAACCTTTGTACTATCAACATATCAATAAAATATTATTTTAAATGCATTTGTGTAATTTTGCATTTTAAAATACAACAAGCTCTACAATGTTTTCGTTACAATCTCTCAACCTCCTTTGATCTGATAATCACCCTATGAGTGACATCAGTTAAAGATTTATTAAATGAAGGTATTAAAGACTCATATGTTGGTGTGTGTGTCTATGTTATTTAAGCAACAGATCGATCAAATTGCAAATACACGGACACTCGAAATGGAAAACAACAGAGAAACATAGTAATCAAATATACGAACACAAGAATTTAATAAGGAGTTCACCCTATCCTCCAGGGCTACATCTCTAGTCCAACTCTTAGTGGCGGCCTTCTTTTATTGTGTCTTGAAGAAAAGAATTACAATGAAGGAGCTCAATATGAGTCTCCTAAAATAGATTGGCTTGGCAAGGTGGTTCTTGGATTCCCCAAGCCACTGGAGTACACAGACTCTTTTCCTTGCCAACTCTTGACCTCTCTAGTCTGACAGATCCTCTCAGGGATGGCTTGAATCTCTCAAGCTCTCTGGTGCTCGACGTTTCCCTTGGTCAACTTGGCCCTCTGCCTTCTTTCTGCTTTTTGCTTCACTAGTTCTTCTCTTCTTGATCTTCTATCTTTGGTGTTCCGTCTTTCGGTTCTCGACTCTCTCTATCTGCTTTCTATTCTCTTTTCATGGCTTAAAACCATTTGAGCTCATGGCGGTTCGTTTCCTTTTCCACCTCTGTTGATTCACCTACTTGTAGCTGCACTTGGAATTCCATGTTCTTGGTGTCATCATCATACTCACAGGGATGGCCACTTGTCCTCCTACAAACTGCACTAGCTTGCCTCATCAGTTTGTCTCTTCAGTTACGTTATGGAATGAGTCATTTGCCACCGTGGTGGTCAATTCAGACTTCAAAGTCTTCTAAATTGCGTCTTATTCCCTCGTCAATTCCATCTTCTCCATTGGGCGTGATCTCAACCGTTAGATCTGGAGCCCCCAGATCTGACGCCATTCGCTCATCCCACGTGGTTGGCTAGCTCGACCATTAGCTCGCGATGAGCAGTGGTTTCCTTTCTCCTCCACTTGCCGTGCGTCAGGCACTAAGTGTAATCACTCCTTTTCCTTCAAAACTGCTTACCGCCCATGGATGCCCCCGATCAATACGGCCAGTTTTAGAGCAGGTCCTGCCATTAGCTCTTAGCATTTTATCCCACCATTATCCCGGCTCTCATGCGACCAAGTGCTCGGGCTTCTCCAATTTGAGGTTTTTCGCCCAATGCTAATCGCGCATCAAAAACTGCCTCTATTTCCCGATCCGAGCCTCCCACAAGCTAACTTTGCCTCCCGTGTAGTCTCCATGGGCCTCGGTCAGTGCGCTTTGACCGAGGTCCTTGTTGTTCCACGCTGGCTGCCATTGCCACTGGTTTAGAGGTGTTTTTGAACGTTGTTTTAAATTCTTTGAAGTTTGTCCCAACCTGGTATAGCCATGGCTCTGTTAATCACTCTTTATGGATCCAACTCGGATCACGACCTTCCCACTGAAAAGCTTTTGGACCACCAAAAGTTGGTTTTCTTTCAAGCATCGACTAAGTGAGGGTATTGTTGCCTCACTTGTCCAATCTCAATCCACTTTTCACTACTCAGCTTCGAACCTTTGAGTCCAATTCCGAGGTACTCAACATCTCCTCTGCACATCATCCTCACCTTCTTGTCCAAGACCATGTCTTCCTGCAATTCATTAAGATATTCAGGTAGCAGGTCAACAATAGAAGGAAATTGACTTTTCTCTTCAGGATCCTCAATCATTGAGGGTTCAAACAATCTCAAGCAATCTACATTTACGACTGAGTATATGTGCATGTAAGTTGGTAGATCAAGGCGAAAAGAATTTTCACCAATCTTCTCAAGTATTTTGAAGGGACCATACCTAATAGGCTTTAGCTTTTTACCTTCACCTTGCATCCTGTCCTTGCTGATATACAGCTAGACCTGGTCTCCAACTTGAAAACTGTGCTCCATCCGATGCTTGTCATGCCTTGCCTTGTATTTGGCTTTGCTCCTTTCTATCTATTCTCGTACTGCCTGGTGGATCTCCTGGATCTGTTCAATGAACTTAGTTTCCTTGTCCAAAGAAAAAATCCAAAGGAGACCTTGGTATGAAACAAAATAGGTCTCAAAAGGAGATCTCTATGTAGAAGAGTGTTTTGCTCTATTGTAAGCATGTTTCACATAACACAATTGTTCATCCCAAAGCTTAGGATATTTGTTGCAATATCCTCTGAGTAACTGGATCACTCTCCTGTTAACTACTTATGTCTGGCCATCAGTTTGTGGATGAAAAGATGTGCTTTTCTTTAGTTGGGTGTCCATCAGCTCCCACAGACTTGACCAAAACCTCCCCACAAATTGGGTGTCTTGATCAGATACAATAGAAGTGGATTATCCAAAATGAACCCATAGATGTTCAAAGAATAGTTTTGCAGTTTGTTCAACTGTAATTTGTTTATTACAAGGTATCAAAATACAAATTTTGCTGAACCTATCCACAACCACATATAGATAATCATGACCTCTCTTAGATTTAAGCAGTCCACCAACAAAATCCATGGAAACACTTTCCCAAGGGTGAGAAGGAACTGGTAATGGGGTGTACAAGCCTAGTTTTCTATTGTTGGGCTTGCTTTTAGCACACATAGCACACCCTCTTACAGATCTAGAAACTGTCTCATTCATTTTCAACCAATAAAAAAATCTTTGGAGATGTGCAAATGTTTTACTTACCCCAAAGTGACCTGATATTAGAGAAGTGTGTGCTTCTATAACTATCTTTACTCTCTCAGTTTGTGGAATGCAGAGTTTCCCACAGTGATATAAGAGTCGTTCCTTTACATGATAATCCATTTCTTCTACTCTCTTGCCTCGACTCAAACTTGCATATACGTCTTTAAAGTCTATATCTTGAGCATATTGTTCAATGTAGCTTTCATGTAGTACAGAATTATGCTTAAGTATAGTAGATGCATTTATAATGGGTCTAGATAACATGTCTGCAACTTTGTTATGTATGCTCTTTTTATATCTGATGACTAAATGAAACTGTTGTAGAAAACCCATCCATCTGTAGTGTCTTGATTGCTACAACTTAGTCTGGGAGTGTAGATATTGAAGTGGTTGATTATCAGTATGTATTACTGTCTCTTTGGCCATTAAGTAATGTTTCCACTTTTTCACACTCTGAACTAAGGCATACAGTTCTTTATCATATGTAGGATAGTTAACTACTGTAGGATTAAAAGTCTCAAAATGATAACATATGGGTTTACCGCGTTGTGTCAACACTGCTCCCATGGCATAATCACTAGCATCTGTTTGGATCTCAAACGGTCTTTGTAGATTAGGCAGTGCTAGTACAGGTGCTATACTGATCTTTTCTTTCAAGGTGTCGAAGGCTTTCTTATGTTTGCCTCCCCATTGAAACACCTTGTTTAATCCTGTAAAAGCATGTAAGGGAGCTGCAATTGAGGAAAAATTAGAAGTGAACTTCCTCCAATATTGTGCTACTCCTAAGAAGCTTCTTACTTCTATAGCATACTTGGGTTTAGGCTAGTTTACAATGATTTCCACTTTAGAGGGATCTATTTTCAATTTACCACCCCTACTATATGACCCAAATAATTTAGAGATGTTTTTCCAAATTCACACTTTGGGAGTTTAACATAAAAGTTTTCTCTTTTCAAAACATCTAATGTCTTCTTAACATGCTTTAAGTGTTCTTCCCATGTTTAACTAAAAATCGGAATGCCATCCAGATACACAATAACAAAATCATCAAGAAAAGGCCTGAGTACATCATTCATTAATCTCATGAAAGTAGCAGGGGCATTGGTTAAGCCAAAAGGCATAACTAGCCACTCATACAATCCCTGCTTGGTTTTGAAAGTAGTCTTCCATGCATCTTGCTCTGCAACTCTGACCTGATGGTATCCACTATGCAAATCTAGCTTGGTGAAATAAACAACTTCCTTCAATTGATCTAAAAGATCATCTATGCAAGGAAGGGGATAACGATTTTTGATTGTTATCTTATTCAGTGCTTGGTAGTCAATGCACATTCTCTACGAGCCATCTTTCTTTCTCACCAAAACGATTGGTGACCCACATGGTGATGTGCTAGGCCTGATGAACCCCTTCTTGAGCAACTCCTGCACTTGATTCTTGATTTCAGTATTCTCTAAAGCAGACAACCTATACATTCCAATATTAGGAAATGGAACATCTTGCTGCAAAATAATATCATGTACTATTTCCTTTTTGGGTGGCAGACCTTTGGGTTTCTAAAAAAGGACATCATACTCTGAAACAATATTTTCTATATTAGCTTGTTGTTTAGCATTACAACCCTCAAATACATTAGTTTTATCATGCTTCTTTTCCTTGACAACCATTAGTAGGAATTGTTTGCATGAACTTATCATTATTTTCATCTACCCTGAGTTTATGAGAGTATAATTATTCTTGAGCTTGTGAGCTGTCGCAAAGTATTTGATTCTATCTTTAACAAGTAGATACTTGTTCTCAGCTCTATAGAAAATAGCTTTTCTATCATACAATTAAGGACTTCCTAAAACCATTCTACATATATCTAAAGGAATTATGTCTAACTCAACCTCATCTACAAATGTTGACCCAAAAGAAAACTTGAGTTTGCATTGTCTAGTCACTTGTAGTTGGGCTTTATCATTCAACCATCCTAATGGGTATGGTTTCTTGTGAGGTGTAGTTGCTAATCCCAATTTCTTTACAATTGCTTCAGAAATAAATTTACTTGTGAGCCACTATCAAACAAAGTATCAATCTTTTGATGTTTCGAAATAACGCGAATATGGAAAAGCTCATGTCTTTTTCTCTCATGTTCTTCATCAATAATAGTTTGAGCAGAATTACTAGTAGATGCTTTAGAATTCGTACCTTTTATACCTGTGGCTGCAATGATTGTTTCATCTCCCGAGTCTGACCCCAAGTCTTTCTAAATAGCTACAACAGTCTTCTTCTTCTTGCCCTCAGACTTCTTAGGTCTCAGCTCTGGATGCAAAATCCAACAATTCTCATCATCAAGGCCATCATTTTTACAGTGAGTGCATGAAGCGTTGCTTTTCTGTACAGTGTTAGCCTTCCTTGATTTCCACTTCTACTTTCTTTTCTCCTTGTTTTTGCTTGCAGTGGGTTGGGATGGTCCCCCAGCTTCTGTATTTCCATTCTTTCCTCTAGCTTCCAGATGAGTAGCTTGTATAGATACCTCATCTATACTAGTGGGATTAACTACGAGGATAGTATGCCTCATGCAGCTGTGTAGACCAACAATGTACTTCAAAAGAGTCTCTGGTGAGTCCAATGAGATCCCTAGAATCAATGCTATCTTTCTAAATTCTTGAGTTTACAAGAACATAAGAATTTAATAAGGATTTCACCCTATCCTCCAGGGCTACATCTCCAGTCTAGCTCTCAGTGATGGCCTTATTTTATTGTGTCTTGAAGTAGAGAATTACAATGAAGGAGCTCAATATGAGTCTCTTGAAACGGATTAGCTTGGCAGGGTGGTTCTTGGATTCCCCAAGCCACTGGAGTACACAAACTCTTTTCCTTGCCAGCTCTTGACCTCTCTGGTCTAACAGATCCTCTCAGGGATGGCTTGAATCTCTCAAGCTCTCTGGTGCTTGACGCTGCCCTTGGTCAGCTTGGCCTTCTGCCTTCTTTCTGCTTTTTGCTTCACTGGTTCTTCTCTTCTTTGTCTTCTATCTTCGATGTTCCGTCTTTCGATTCCTGACTCTCTCTGTTTGTTTTCTGTTCTCTTTTCATGGCTTAAAACCATTCGAGCTCATGGCGGTTCGTTTCCTCTTTTGCCTCTGTCAATTCACCTGCTTGCAGCTGTGCTTGGAGTTCCATGTTCTCGGCGTCATCATTAGACTCATAGGGATGGCCATTTGTCCTCCTGCAAATTGCGCCAGCTTGCCTCGTTGATTCATTTCTTTAGTTACATTATGGAATGAGTCATTTGCCACCATGGCAGTCAATTCAGACTTAAAATATTTCTAAATCACAGCTTACTCCCTCGTCAATTCCGTCTTCTCCATCAGGCGTGATCTCAGCCATTAGATCTGGAGCCCCTAGATCTGACGCGATGAGTGGTGATTTCCTCTCTCCTCCACTTGCCATGCGTCAGGCGCTGAGTGGAATCACTCATTTTCCTTCAAAACTGCTTACCACCCATGGACACCCCTAATCAATACCGTCGATTTTGGAGCGGGTCCCGCTGTTAGCTCTTAGCGTTTTATCCCATGGTTTTCTCAACTCTCATGCGACCAAGCACTTAGGCTTCTCCAATTTGAGGTTTTTCGCCTAGCGATGCACGATTAGCGCTAATCGCACATCAATAACTGCCTTTGTTTCTCGATCCGAGCCTCCCAGGGGCTAACATTGCATCCCGCACAGTCCCCATGGGCCTCAGTCAGCGCGCTTTGACCGAGGTCTTCGTCATTCCACACTGGCTGCCATTGCCACTAGTTTAGAAGTGTTTTTGATCACTGTTTTAAATTATTTGATGTCTGTCCGGACCTGGTACAGTCATGGCTCTGTTAATCACTCTTTATGGATCCAATTTAGATCATCCTTCATGAGGCTTTTGAAGATCTGAATTGAGGGCCTCATCCGATGAGACCATGTCATCTTCAAACTCATCATCTTCCTGATCTGGGGAAGAGGAATCCTCCTCTTCTCAAGGAGGAAAGTTTCATGGTTTCCATGATTTATATTTGGGCTTTTGTTTGACTAGTTTTTGAGAACATGACTTCTGAAGATGACCTATTTCATGGCAAACTTGACAATGAAAAGAAAAGGAAATGTTCTCATAGTCCAGTAGTTGGGTGCAGTGAAAATATCCTATTTTAAATTATTTTTTTCACATAAGCTTTTGTTGATGTCAAGTTCTACGTAGATCCTGCCATAGGTGAAGACTCTAGATTGGCCTCATGAGGGATCTATAGCCATAAAATGGCCCAAGTGTTTCCAATACCTTTAAACACTGAAGAATGCCATATATGGGCTGAAAAATGCGGGAGCCAAACCCAAATGGGTAGCTTTGTGATCAAAACTATGGAGGGTTCATATATGGGAACCAAGGGGTCAAGAAGATCCCAACTTTTTTCCAAAACCAAGGTCCCTTGGAAAGAGAATTATGATAATCTACATCATTGTAAAAAATGACGATTAAGAAACCCTTGGAACATAAGAGGACCTTGCATTCCCTAGTCCAAGTTGAATGGATCCATTAGTAAAGGTTTGCTGAATGTGAACATAGCCAATTAAAATGACAAATGAGGCCATTACCTACCAACAACACATAGATTCCATCCAGATCTGGATGAGTGATTTCAAATTCAACTCATGCTCAAAAGTTCAAGACATAGTGCTCTCTTCTTTCTTTTTCATGCTATTTTTGATATGCTTTTCTTTGTTTACACTTATGTGATATTTACCCAATTGAATTTTCCTATTACCATGAGTTATAAGTGCCATTACGTACTTGGCATGACCATGTGTTCATCATAAATTATTCAAACAATTTAATGCATATTTTTTGTCATATTTTACTTGCATGATCATATTCATTTGACTCATTAGTCATTATAATAAAAAATGGATATATTTACGCCATACTTTCATATTTCATGGTTATGAATCATGTTACAATGCAAGCTAATGATAAACAACTTGATTAAATTCCCCTTCATACTCCACACATATTTAACTCTCCTTGGCTGATCATTTATTACAACTATATATGGAACATTGACAATATGGTATAGTTCTATCACAATAACATATATTATATATTCTTTGTATATTTTAATGATGTTATGATGTTGCCTCAAACAATTTTCATAGACATATACATGTGTTCCCTCTTGCTGTCAACTGTACTCTATCTCCAAGTTCATACTACTTATATAATTTCTCCTAATTTCATGTATGAAACTCCCTTCCCTCATGCAATTATTTTCCCTTTGTACACGTTTTCAAGAGACCTGAACATTTATGTTAAGCAGGATATCATATAGTTCATTACTTCACTAATTACTTATCTTGTGCTTTGAGGCAAACTATTTCATAACATATTTCTCCTTGATTACAACATATATTGAGTTTCTTTAGAAGAGGATCTTCAAGAAACCGAAGGGGTCAAAGTAGAAGGACAAATGTGTCATGGACAAAAAATAGAAACAAACGACTCAAACCTTTTATAAAATTTGGCGCAGGTTCTGCGAATTTAATCAGTTAACACATAAGGGGAACCTATACCTTAGGGGTCCTTCACCTCCTCCTACCCCTCATGCCTCACATAAATCACCTACAACACACCCACGTATGATGGAGATCCTAAATCTCACTTGCCTCAGTAGCAAGCATAGAATCACGATGGTTGGGAACCCAACCCTACTATGATTCCATTTGCTTTTGATCACTAGCATTTTGTTTCACATCATTCAGTCCCTTCATTGTTTTTTTCAGCTTAGGCACCCTTAACATTTTCATAGATCATGTCTTTTCGTGCCCATTATCCCCTTAACTCCCCTCATGTTGCACTAGGAAATATTGATATGTGCTCTATGCCTACATGATCCCTTTACAAAGCCACTTCAGACACACACGTACAAGTACATCAAGAGCAGATGGATGTGTGAAGAGAGAAAATTCTTTCTACTGCATGCACCCGGAGGTACAAGGAGAAGGAAAGAGTGGATATAAAAGGCACATGGTTGGTCCTAGTAGACCTCCCGAGTTGGCATAAGTTGTTTGACTCTATTTTATCATTATGTTTATGTTTGACTTTATTTGGACATATTTCATGTTATGGTACATATTATACTTTGGGATAAAATTTTATTTTTAATGATGTTATATTTTTGCAACCATTACTACTTGTGGGAGGAACAAGGGTTACTTTACATGGATTTTTATGTGATGATAGATGATATTCTACATGCATGGTTTTATGGAATACTTATGATGATAATATTTTATCATGTATTATTTATATATTGTTTATTTTCATGGGAGTAACAAGGTCTTACAAGGATTTTTTATAAACGAATCACATTGTGAGGGACCTCACCTACTAACTAAAATTATAATAAAATACTACTTTTGGATGACCCTCCCAAATTTAAAAGATTTTTTTTTTTAATTAATGAAGAAGATTACTTCTAGAACAATTACCTTCTCCATTTGTCCAAGGATGATATAAAATCATCCAGAGGGCACAAAAGGGGAGGATGGAAAATAAGAGGGAGGAGAGGTATGCTTAAATTTTAATAGTTGTCAGTTCTCCTAATAAATTATTTCCTTGAGTACTAGGGCTTACCTATTTTGGCTGCCAACAAAATCATTCGAGTGACAAGAAAGAAGTAAACACATCATTCATAGATTGATCTATTTAGGTTGTTCCATTTTTCCTGCATTATTTGTGATTTTAGAAGGTCTGATGTATTTCATATCAGTGCTACTTGGTGCATCTTTTGCAAAATTATTTGTCGTTTCAATCTTATTAGAGAGGTCCAAGTCATCCCAACTCCTTTACCTTACTTGGTTTTAGCACTCAATTTCCTTTGTACGAGTCTATGACATATTAACCATCTAGAATATATTCTAGTCAAGATTTTCATAGAAATCTGCCATAGTAGTTTGTTGTACTCGCATATTTTTTTAAAACAAATCAATATTTGATTGTTTCTCTTATTTAACATATATGTATGAAATTTTCATGTTTTATTGTCTAAACCTTACATGCAAAACTATTGGCATATGTTGTTAAAGTTGTGAGTCCAATTGTGCTATTTTTAGTTGTATTCATGTGATCTTGTGGCCAATGAAATATAGTTATAAATCTGCCAAAATTTATTGTATTAACTTGTTTACTATTATGTAATTTCGTTGGTTGTATAGTGTACCTATTGTATAATTTTTTTCTTTAATTTTATTTGTTTGTTGTACATATTCATTCTCTTTTGTTTTAGCATATAATAATATTGTACATAATTAAAGTTACTACACATAGGGCGCTAAGTATTGAGCTATGTCCAATTATATCACCTGCCTTGTGAGATTCATGGGTGTTGTTAGTGATGGATACAAGCTCTGCTCATCAACATATTTTTTGGCAACCATATTGGGAAAGTTGATTAATTAATATCCAACTCTATAAGTTTCCTTCCCAAATGACCATACCTTGTGCAAATCATCCTAGCCCTAGTAACCATCTAGACGATCAAAGAATGATTGCATAATCATTGTTCAATTTCATACTCGATAACTCCAACTCTCTCACTAAATTGAAAAAATAATGGGCCATTATATTCCAGGACATAGATTTACAAGAATGGAGGGAAGCCATTGAAATATTAATTCGAGATTTCCTTTTCCAAAGGTAACTAGCTTATGTTTAATGAACACCACTCTTCTAGAAGAACCTATGGTTTAAGCCTAGAATTCAAACCATTTGTTATGAAACCAGCTCACAAAAGGATAGAAAAGATAGTTGAACACCTTACAATTTAGCCTCTTCGAGGGGGCAACCTCCTTTACATTATACAAATAAACGATTCTTGGATGATACAAATGACAAACCCTCCTTTCTATATATAGGAGTCTAAGAGGTAACAATATAACCAAGCTGACCCAACAATAATAATATAAAGGCACAAAAATAACAATAGAGGGATTCTATGGGGCACAGTAATAACAATATGGGGGCAATAGGGGCACAACAATATTTATAAGGGATACAACTACAATATTAATGGGGGCATCACTAGTATTATAGGGACCTAACATGCCCCTCTCCTTCAAAAAAGTGTTGTCCTCAATGCTTGAGTAGTTCTGGATGCTTCTGTATAAAATTCTCATCCTCCCATGTGGAATCTTCAGCGGATAAGTTCTTCCACTTGATGAGATACTCTGAAATGGATCAATTTTGTAGCTATCAAGTTCTTGTTTCTATGATTGCTTCCGGTTCTAATATAATCTTTCCTTTCTCGTCAAGTTCTAGCAATATTTTTTGAATTGGGAGCTTGTTGCCTATAACCTTCTTTAAACATGAAACATGGAAAACTGGGTACACTCGAGAAGTTGCAGGAAGCTTCAATTTGTATGCCATAGTACCAATCTTTTGAAACACATTGTACGGACCATAATACTTTGGTGACAATTTATTATCCTTCTTAGCTTGCTTGAGGGACATTTGTTTATATGGTTGTAGCTGTAGGAATACCCAGACACCTACATCAAAACTTCTTTCACTGCGATGTTGATCTGCCAGTTGTTTCATTCTATTCTGTGCCAACACGAGGTTATCCTTTAAGAGTTGGAGAAATTGTTGTTGATGCTCGATGTGATGTTCCACTGCTTGAACCTTAGAATTTTCTCTTAAATATGATGTCAAGGGTGGTGATTTATATCCATAAAGTGCCATAAATGGGGTCATTTTTGTTGCAGTATGGAAGGAAGTGTTATACCACCATTCATCCAGAGGCAACCATTTGACCCACTGTGTCTATTTATTAGATACAAAGCAACAAATATATCCTTCCAACCATTTGTTTACTATCTCAGTTTGCCCATCAGATTGAGGATGATAAGATGAGTTATGAGCTAAATGAGTACCAAGACAAGAAAATAATTCTGTCCAAAAATTTCCAGTAAAAATGGGATCTCTGTCACTTACAATAATCTTTGGGTTTCCATGTAGCTTTTGAATTGTTTCCATAAATGCCATAGAAACTGTACTAGCTTTAAATGGATGTTATAATGCACAAAAGTGTGCATACTTGGTAAGTCTGTCAACTACCACCATGATGACACTCTTTCCCTTAGACTTGGGTAAACTTGTGATAAAATCCATTGAAATGTACTCCCAATGTTGGCTTGGAATGGATAAAGGTTGTACAAGACCTAGTGTCTTAATTGTTTCAGCTTTATTTTGGTTGCATACCAAAAATTCCGCCACAAAATTTTGAATATCTGATTTAAAGCCATCCCAAAAAAATTTGTTCTTAACCCTATGGTAAGTTTTTAAAAATCTTGAGTGCCCTCCTAAGGGAGAAGTGTGCAATTCCATAAGAATCTTTTGTTTGAGTTGGGAATCCTTACAGAGGTATAAGCAATCTTTGTACCATAATGAATCATTTTTCTAGCTAAATGTATTAGATGTACTGGAATCTTGTTGTAACTTTCGAATAAGTTCCCACACTTCTTCGTCATTATTTCATTCCTCCCTTGCTTTGTTTATTCAATCTGGTTGGATAATAGAAATGGTGCACAACAATGCTTCCACATCCTCATCCTTTCTTGAGAGTGCATTTGCCACAACATTTTGCTTCCCTTTTTTTATATATGATTTCAAAGTCATAACCCAACATCTTTGTGACCCATTTTTGTTGTTCTTCAGAGGATAATCTTTGTTCTAAAAAGAATTTAAGGCTATCATGATCCATTTTTACCTTGAAGTGTCTTCCCATTAGGTAGGGTCACCATTTCTTAAGTGCATGTAGTATTGCCAACATTTCCTTCACATAAATAGCTTTTTGTAAATTCTTTCCCTTGATTGAATGACTTTCGAAAGCAATGGGTCTTTCATATTGCATTAGAACAACACCAATTCCATTTCCGGAAGCATCACATTCCACAATAAAGGTTTTTGTGGAGTCTAGTGTAGCTAAGACCGGTGCTTGGCACATTGCCTCTTTAAGATGTTTGAAGGCCTTTGTTGCTTGTGGAGTCCATGAAAATGCATATTTCTTCAACAATGTTGTTAGAGGTGCTTCTATTTTCCCATAATTATTAACAAACTTGCGATAATACCCTGACAACCCGAGAAATCCTCGCAAATGCTTTATGGATGTGAGGATTTCCCATTCCTTAATGGCTTTAATTTTGCTAGGGTCTACCTTAACTTCTTCATGAGATACAATATGACCCAAATATTCCACCTCTTGTACTCCAAAGAAACATTTTGATCTTTTTGCATGTAATTGTTTCTCCTCCAATAGTTGTAGCACCCTGTCAACGTGTTCAACATGATCCTTCCAAGACTTGCTGTAGATTAGTATATCATCAAAAAGTACTAACACAAATTTTCTAAGGCAGGGTTTGAAAATGGAATTCATCAAACCTTGAAATGTATAAGGTGCATTGGTAAGGCCAAAAGGCATGACCAAAAACTCATAGTGACCCGCATGAGTTCTAAATGCTATTTTCGGAATGTCTTGAGTCTTCATTCTAATTTGATGATATCTTGAACAAATATCTAACTTGGTGAAGTAAATTGATCCATGCAATTCATCCAATAATTCATCAATGACAGGAATGGGAAAATTATCTTTACTAGTGAGCTTGTTGAGCTCCCTATAATCCAGACACATGCACCATGATCCATCCTTCTTGTGCACC
Source organism: Pinus taeda (assembly GCA_000404065.3). Taxonomy (NCBI): domain Eukaryota; kingdom Viridiplantae; phylum Streptophyta; class Pinopsida; order Pinales; family Pinaceae; genus Pinus; species Pinus taeda. The sequence goes on from APFE031745463.1 coordinate 86,110, forward strand.
AATACTACTAGACCAGAGAAAGAACTTTGGCTAGGTTGAATTATACCAGCCTTAAGCATTTCTGCAACCATACATTCAATTTCACTCTTTTGGGCATAGGGATATTTGTACGGCCTGATGTTTGAAGGAACACTTTCTGGAATCAAATGAATAGGATGAGCATGATCATGAATAGGTGGGAGACCTTTGGGAGTCTCAAATACCTTGGAATGATTTTCCAAGAATTTTTGGAGATCTAGAGAAATATATGATTTCGATGTGGAAACATCTAGCAAACATAATTGTGCAATTACACCTCGTTGTTCCTTTTTTAGAATCTTTGTCATACCGTTAGAGCTTATTATCTTTCTCGGTTTCCCTACAGTACCCCTTAATTCAACTTCCTTTCCTTCGGCATAAAATTTCATGAAAAGTTCTTGAAAGTTAAAATCTATTATACCCAAGGATTGTAGCCATTGGACTCCTAGTACAACATCAGCACCTCCCATTGGAATGGAAAGCATTAGGCTATTCAATACATATTCTCCCATGGATAGCTTGATATCATGGCACTTTCCAGAGCAATTTATCATTCCTCCATTTGCAACCATCACTCGACACTTTGGTGCTAGATATAGGAAGCAATTCAATTCTTTTTCTATCTTACAATGAATAAAATTGCGGGTACTTCCTAAATCAATCAACACTATTACCTTTTTCTTCTTGATATGTCCTTCTATCTTGATGGTTTGAGGAGTGGTAATTCCAACCAAGGCATTACAAGATATGGTCAGATTCATTTCTTCTTTGTCTAGGCTTTGTTTCTAGAGTATATCCTCTTCTTTTGACCTTTCTTGTTCATTTTCTTCTTCCTCCTCACAATCTATGTAGAATAATTTCTTCTCAACACATTTATGACCTTTAGTGTATTTTCTATCACAACTGTAACAAATCCCTTTTTCTCTTTTTTCTTCTAATTTTTGTGGTGTCAAACTTATAGGTTTTGGAAGGCTAGGGACAACACCACTTCCATCTTTATAGTTGTGAGTGGTAGGCTTCCTGGCTGCCATAATTTTGCTTTCCATTTTTCTTGCTAACCTGAATGCCTTCTCTAATGAATCAGGCTCCCAAAGGCGAACATCATGTTCGATATTATCCTTTAAAGTACCTATGAAAACATCAACCCTATGCTCCTCTAGAATATTTTTTACCCTTATGTTCAATTTTTAGAACTCCTCAATGTGCTCCATCATTGAACTCTTTTGTTTGAGACTTATCAATTGGCTAAAAAAAGTGTTGCTTTCTGTATCTTCATAACGTAATGTCATTTCATCTGTAAAAATTGCCCAACTGATAATTTGTTTATGAGAGCAAAGCCATTGATACCATACGAACTGAGTTGGTTCCAAGTATAAAGTTGCAATACGTACCTTTTGTGTGTTTTGCACATTATTGAGATCGCGAAATTGCTCCATCTATAGTATCCATGTTGCGGGATCCTTTCCATCAAACTTCCTCATATCGTTTTTTGGAATATGGTGGGTCTTCGATCCAACATTAGAGTCTGTTAGTGTCAGTCTTTACAGCCTTCCTCCAGTGATCAAATATGCTCTTACAAAGTGATTTTGAAGTGTCAAGGTCAAATTTTGTCTTTTCAAAGAGTTTTCAAGCAAAATTTGGTCACTAGGCATTAGGTCTAGGGTTTGTTTTCACTCCTTCTAGGGTTTGCCCAAATGTCAGTCCATGTCATCATTCAGCTGAGCCTATCATCATTCATAGGTTGTTCATTATCATGTCAGTGTCTAATGAGTCATTTTATACCTTATTCATGCTTCAGTTGTGCCTTGGCAGGTTCATTTCCCTCTCCTAGGGTTTTGAAGCCAATTTCTCTTGGACGGTCAAATCAATGGAAAAAATTGTTTCCTGATGTTCATACACCTTCTCCTATCCTTAAAGTACCTTATCATACACTTCCCATCCCTCAGATCCCCCAAATTCCTCATTTTTGCACAAACCCTAGTTTCTAGCTACAACTTGGCAATTTTCTAGGTTTGGCCTGTGTTTTGCCCTTTTGGATCCCTTTCCCTCACTCAATCTCTGAGATTCCACTTTCCCCTGCTCCCTAACATCCCTCCCTACTCCCAAAAATTTCCCCAAGAATTTAGAAGCCCCCTGTCCCCTTCATTTCGCTTCATTTCGACCGAATTCCTTGTTTCACACATCGGGACAAGTTTCACTCAAATGATGTTTCAGAGCAGTCAAAG
>APFE031745463.1:100475-141268 GCA_000404065.3 Pinus taeda
TCCCCGCACCCTGAATTGCACTCCCTCCAATTGCCACCAAAAACCAAAAAATCTTTAAATCAACCCCCCTTATCAATTTACTAGCCTAAAATCTTTATTCCTAATTGGTCAGCTTATCATATTGAAAGATTTACCGAATCTGACCCGAGAGAGCCTTCTCATACCTCGTAGGGCTAGCTACGAGGTGAAATGGTTTGATGTAGCCTTGAGAGTTTGTCTATCTCAGCCTAGGTGAATTCCAAGCGCTAACAGAGTCTATGAAATCATGATTAAAATTTCTTTTGTTCTCATCATGAGTTTCTTTTACTACCCTTTCACCATTAGTGACCATTTCTTGTAGCAACTTATTCAAATTTATCTTCAATTTTTCCATCATATCATCCATGCCATCCATTTTAGCATCCATTCCATTCACCTTAGCTTCCATGCCATCCATCTTAGCTTCTACACCTTTCTTTAAACAATACATCTTAGCTTCTATGCATTTCTTTAAACCATCCATCTTAGCTTCTACATCTTTCTTTAAACCACCCATCTTAGATTCTGTTACTTTTTGTGCAAGTAACATTTGTTTCACTTGGTCTCGTAATTTTGATATATCATGTTGCATTTCTTCCTCTTCTTCATGAGTCATGCTAGAACTTTTAGGTTGCTTACTAGGTGTTTGCATTTTCTTTCTTCGGGGCATCAATTACCGATAATAATTCTTTACTATGCCCTTTGAATTCCTTCAAACTAATTTTTCAAACCAAGCTTATGCAAAAATTAAAAAAAACACTACACACCTTTTCAGTTTGTAGGAGCTCAATATTGAATATGATGTATCTCTGTAATTTCAGATCATCCAGTTCTAAAATTATGATTTGTAGTAGCCCTCTGTGTCCTCTTTCCAATGCCACCAGTCTTATCAAATTTAGATTCTCCAAGGTAGAGTTATGCAAAATCTCCCAAGATGACCTGATTATAGAGCTTTCCAGAAGAGCAAACTTGTATGAAGTGCCACGTGTCACTGTTTTGACCTTAGTATCTGAAAAATATACACAAGCAACTACAGTTTGCCCTATTTTTGTAACTTCTTATGAAATTTCAATCTGATGCTCAAAACAAAATTTATGACGATTTTCCGAAGGTCACCTGTTTGGAATGTAATTCAGGAGTCTACAAAAAGGCCAACTTCCTCAATAATATCTCCACAGATATAGTGTGAAAAACTCTGAAATTTGGAATCGTGGTTCAACATGATTTTGTCTCAAATGAGTTTTTTTTTTTTTGCTTCTGAAACAACACAGAAAAAAAAGTTACAGCAAAAATTCCACGATGATCTATTTGGAGCAGTGAAACCCTAGACTCCAAACCTCTGATACCAAATGTTATGAAACCAGCTCACAAAAGGATAGAAAAGATAGTTGAACGCCTTAGAATTCAGCCTCTTCGAGGGGGAAAACCTCCTTTACATTACACAAATGAACAATTCTTGGATGATACAAATGAAAAAACCTCCTTTCTATATATAGGAGTCTAAGGGGTCACAATATAACCAAGCCAACCTAACAATAATAATATAAAGGCACAAAAAAAACAATAGAGGGATTCTATGGGGCACAGTAATAACAATATGGGGACAATAGGGGCACAACAATATTAATAAGGGATACAACTACAATATTAATGGGGGCATCACTAGTATTATAGGGACCTAACACCATTAGATGAAGTTGGAAGACATAAAGTTATCCTTGCCACCCAAGCTCATATCATACTTTATCAAGATCTTATTTGTTCTTCGAGAACAACTTCCCATTCACATAGAATCATGTCTGGAACACAACCTTTGACTCAATATTCTTCGTCTACTACATAATCTTTATTGACCGTGTCATCATCATCTCATATTAATAGTTTGTATTCATGTTTCAATCCAATACAATCTACTACTAACCCTACCAAATTTATTAGAAAATATTTCTTATTTCAGTTAGAGGAAGATTTAAATGCCACTCCCTTGCATGTGGTTTCTCTTGTGATTTTAACACCTACTAATGTACCTTTACCTAAATTTAAATACCATTTGCAAAAATTCTCATCCAATGGCACTATCACAATGAATTAACATCTTATACAATTTTGAAATTCTTTTCACAACATTGGTACAAATGACTTTGATACTTTCATGCATTTGTTTGTTAATTCCTTAGAAGGGAAGGCAACAACTAATTTTTTTGAAGTACCCCTTAAGGCATTTTCCACTTGGGTCAAACTATGCTATTTGTTCAAATCAACTTATGGTGAATACTAGAGTCTCGTTGATCTACTTTGAGGATATAATAATGTTACATTTTCAAAGGGAGAAACCATCAAATCATTTAATCTCTGATTCACCAAATTATATAATCAAATTCCTGAGATCATTAGGCTATTGAATTAGGTAATAATGATGCATTATTATAATAATTTTTCTCGTGCTTACCACGATAGACTAGAAGAGAAAATCACAGAATATATAGGGTAAACTTTGTAGATATTCCTAGAATATAAAGAATAGTTACACAAAATTGGTCTTCCCCTCAAACACTCAACCAATTAACTTGAAATCTCCTCTTTGCTTCAAATCATGCAAGACATGAGAAATCATTTAATCTCTTTCAAGAAGAAGGTGGAAACTTAACCTCACACTAAAAGTTTTATTTCCATCCCTATAAGAAATGTGCTTCAAACATTTCAACCTAATGCTCTTCTTTCCCAACCATGGTGCAACTTTTTTGAGGAGTGCCATGATGAAAAAATATGTGAAGTTATAAAAAATGCATGGGAAAGAATCTTTGGTAAAAGACTTGAATCCACGATTGTAACCTTGGATTGGGTAGCTGATGAGGATGTAATCATGGTTGAAATAAAAAGCTCTTATAAGGTTAGAAATGCTAAAGAAAAATGATTCAAGAAGACCAACAATCGAAAAACCCCCGATATTGCTCACTCGTATCCAAATGTATATTATACCTCTTCTCTCTCCCCAACTTTGTCTCAATTTAATATATTGAAACAAATGCTCAACATCAAAGATGATGCCTTAATAATCGATATGGCCTCTATTCTTGAACATCAAAAACATCTGAAAAGTTTCTTGGAAGGGAAAATCCCTTATTTTTTCATTTTCTTGAGGAAAATCTAGAAGAAAATGCTTCCAAAGACAAGCTCTTCATTGTAAATGGTTCAAAATAAATTGTTAAAAAGCTTCCTTTTTATGTTTCCTTTCAAATCTATTATAAAATCGCCCACCATTGTTTAGTAGATGGTAGATCATATCTAGATGCCATGCCCAAGATTATCATGGAAGAAGTAGGACTTCAATGCATTGAAGACAAACCTAAAATGATGTTGGCTTATAACAATGCTCAACAAGTGACAATTGTCGAGATTAAATATGTTACTCTTATTATATGTTCTCATCTTGAAATCATGACCACATGTAATATTCAAATAAGGTATATGCTAGTCAATAATTATTCAATTATCCTAGGAAGAGACTAGCAAGCAAAATAAAGCATTACATGTCAATAGATGTGACACACATGACTTTAGCTAGAGATGGAAGAAACATTATTGTCCCTAGAGAGGGTATAATCTCTCGTTAATCGAAGTGTCCTTAGACATCATGTTCATTGTGTTGAGGAAAACTAAGGGGTATATTCTCTCTTCATTGATGAGCAATCTTCAAACCTCCTCCCCTATTGAAGATCAAAATGATAGGGTCTAGCATATGCATTTTGGTGGTGCTTATTCTAATGAAGGGAATGGTGCTGGGATAGTCTTATAATTTCCTTTTGGTAAAATGCACCAATTCCCCTATATACTTGAAATCAACTGCACTAATAACATAACTAAATTTGAAGCCTTGTTACTAGGGATTGAATGTGTGTTCAAATTAGGTTGCAAACATCTAAATGTGTTTGGTGATTTTGGACTTCTTGTCAACTTGATAAAAAAAGTATACACTCCTTCTAACAAGCTTATCAAGCATTATACCCAAGTTGCATAGGAAAAGCTATCTAAGTTGCTTTCATTCAACATTACACATGTAAGAAGGGATTTAATTGATTTAGCCCATCATTTAATTGTGTATGCAATCAGTCCTCAAAGAAAAATCCTTTTACAAAGGCTTAGTTGTGTGTTAAAATCGTTGTATTGGCCTCACCTTCCTAATAATGATGAAGACAACAAATCTTCTTAGATGATGAAAGCATCTGTGATTTAATTCAAAATCAACCTTCAAACAAGAAGGAGGTCATCTCCCTTTGAGATAATAAGTATATAAATGGGGCATTTTTCTCTCGAAATTCATTTTCCCCTAGAGATGTTTTAAATAAAAAAGAGGAACATAAAGAGGAATCAAAAAGAAAAATCAAAAAACCATACCTGTCAATATTAGAACCCATGAAAATCCAAAAAAATTACAAATTGGTGCAAAATTTTTAGAAATTGAAAAGCAAATGCTTTTAGATATTTTTCCTGAATTTGAAAATGTCTTTTCATGGTCTTATCATGATTTATGTGATTGTGATCCTGTTATTCTTTAGTAATCTATTCCTACTAAATAGGATGCCAAACTTGTTAGGTAGAGACATAAACCGATCAATCCTACACTCGAGGAAACCATTAGAAAAGAGGTGGAAAAACCATTAGCCACTTAGATAAATTTCCTAATCAAATATTCAGAATGGGTTGCTAACATCGTACCAGTCCAAAAAAAGGCTGGTGAAATATTTGTATGTGTTGTTTATCGCCCTTTAAATCAAGAAAGTGTGAAAGATAACTTTGCTCTCCCAGAGATGGATCTCAAATGATGTCATTTCTTGAAGGCTTCTCAGGTTATACTCAAATATGTCTCAAGAAAGTAGGTAAATACAAAACCACTTTTACCACACGTTAGGGCATCTTCGCTTATGAACATATGCCTTATTTGATCATAAATGTAGGTGCCTTGTTTCAAAGAGGCATGCAAATAGATTTTGATGACCTAATTAAAAAAATCATCTAGATTCATCTTTGATGATTTGACCGTATACTCCAATTGCTGAAAGGGTCACTTTGACCACGTCAAAGAAGTCTTTTAGTGGTGTGGGAAGTTTGGCATTTCCCTCAAAAAAAACAAAAAAATTGTCTTTGGTGTGACCTCAGGGAAGCTACTTGGACATATTTTGATGTTGGAATTAGTATCAACCCAATCCTTGTTGAAGCCATCAAGAACCTCCCTACACCTAAAACTAAGAAAAAATTCCTTTATGTGCATAATCAATTTGTTTGTGTCTTAATTTGTGATTTTTCTAAGATTGTTAAGCCCATTCACAACCTACTAAAGAAAGATCAAAGTTTCCACCAAGATGATGCCACGCAAAAAGATTTTGTGGCCATTAAATAGGCCATAAGCTCATCTCCTATTTGAGAAAAACTATATTTTGCTAAATATTTCATTATATATACCAATGTTATAGAGAAATCTAATTCAAGCATGATGATCAGGAAAAAGGGCATCTTATAAAATTTATGAGCTAATGCCTATCTAATGATAAATTGAAGGATTCACTTATCACAAAACACACTATGCTTTAGCCAGAGCTATAGAGAAATTTCCACATTATATTCTAAGTAAGCACATAAAGGTAAGAGTCCCTTTGTTTGTTGTGAAAATTCTGTTATGTTAGACTTTATTGTCTGGGAAATTAGCTCATTGACTTGCAAAATGTTGATATTGGTAGCTTGGGAGGTACTCCAAACCCTAGGGTTCGAGGTTGTGGAGAAATTGACACCACAAGGTCACTTGTGGGCTAAGAACCCAAGGTGTGGGCTTTGCACCCAAAGTTGTGGGTGTGAATCCATAAGGCGTTTTGATGACCTTACCCTTGGAGATTGTAGAGAACCCTTAATGAAGTTAGGGACACAAAGAATACCAAGAGAAGTTTGGTAATTTATGAGATATTAAATTATTTATGTGTTAGTTGGGCTTGCAAAAGGAAATTTAGGTCATATGGAGTAAAAATAAGTCGTCAAGGATAGTTCATTGAGCCCAAGAGAAAACATATAAATAAAGGAGACATTAAGTCTAGAAAATCATCATCCAAGTGTAACATATAAAGGAGATTTCTCTTTGACTTGGTTGTAGATCCAAATACCCTAGAAAAGGAGAGTAGAAGCATTGGTATATGTCTTATTCAATGTTACTTGGGAGCGGGAGCGACCATTTTCAGAAGCTCCCAGTTTGGGAGCGAATCCGGGAGCGATTTTTTAAAAATATATATATTTTTATATTTTTTAATTTTTGATACATATATGTCAACAAAAACATGTAGAATGATGAATTAGACATAAAAAACATAAAAAAACATAGATTGATCATTGAACCATATCACATCAATCACCTAGAAATTATAATCGTCATCAACCATGTCCACAAGATAGTAATTTTACACATATTACAACTGCAACATATTGAGTCTCATGAATCATGATTCATCACATTCAATCTTAAAGTTTCAACTTCAAGTTTTAAAATTGAAATTAAATAGCATTTATCATCATTGATCACCAAAGTTGTACAGGTACTTGTAAGCTAAGTTTAACCATTACAAGAAGTAATATCTTAGATATTTCTAAGTCCTAACTTCTAACTGCTAACATGATATGAAATGTTATAAATTTATAAAATGAAACATGAATAATGAAATGAAATGAAACAACTTTAGTCTTTCACGAAGCATCATATTCATAATTCACAATCATTACCAATGAGTTATAATTGCCAAGGCCCAACTTCAAACTTCAAATTTTCATTGTCACGGTGATATATTGTTTACAAAAAATATCATTATGATATGAAAGAGTCAAGAGTCAAGAGTCAAGGACTCAAAACTCAACAGTTATGAAAACTAAAATCCAATAGAAACTAAAAAAGACAAGTAAATTGTAAATCTACATGTGGCCCTTGCCACGAGAGTCTCTAGGAGTATAAGCGAGTCGTGGTGGTCTTCTAGGAGTATCCCGCACAGACCGACGACCAGAACTAGAACCTCCATGCCCTCCATGTGAGGGTGTAGATGGAGGTGGCGACAGCACAGGAACAAGACTCGGAACTTGAGCATTGCTACTAGATGGTGGAGGTGGCATGGCTGTTGTAGGTGCTTCATCTTCATCCCTTATAAGTTCCTCTTCCAGTTCTTCAAGATGTATAGTGCCATCCTCCAAATTGTCATTCTCTGAGTGATTGTCCCAAATTTTATATGTGGGATCCTCATAAGCCCGATCACAGTAATGACTCAACAACCTCAAGTTGTAGTGCACATAAACCAAGCTTTCTGCTCAGTTTTCATTGAGTCTGTTTCTTTTCACATTATGTATGTAGTTGTAAGTGCTCCAACACCTCTCTGCAGAAGAAGTATTTACAACCTATGAAAGAACTTTTTTTTCCAATTTTGGCAAAATTCCCTGGCCGCCATATGTTTCCCACCATGTGAGAGAATCAAATCTATCTCTGTCTTCCATTGCATGGAAGTTACCAAACAAACCAGTGCCACTGAAGTATCTGCCTATTTCAAGGCGCACAGCTGCACATTCCTCCCTGTCAGGTACCAACTTTTCTAATGCTTCCAGATATCCTCTAGTTACCTCTGGATCTAAATGGGGTTTGGTCCTAATCCCACCCCCTGGTGCAGGTTGGCCCAACCAAGATGTAGAGTAGTATTTTGGCGTAAGGATATATGCCAAGCAATGTAGTGGAAGATTAAGTCTATTCCACCGTTCACACACACAATCATGAATCAGTTTGTACAAGTCGGGATCTCTGTTATGAACAACATCTTTTATTTGCCCCAAAATGGTATCCATCTGCTCATACACCTCGCCAATCACTGGTTTGCCTGTATCTGCAAACCGAATCATCTGATAAATGGGCTTGGTGAAATCCAAAACATGCTTCACACTTGTCCAAAACTGACCATCAAGAGCGGCCTCCTCCACCAGTTCAAAACCTCGCTTGTCAGCTGCATTTGTAGCCCTTTTCTTTAATACCTGCCAATGTGGACTTGATACCATGCTAGCCAATGACTCTCTTACCTTCAAAAGGCGCCTGAAGGTGAGATAATAGCTACCAAATCTGGTCTTCACAATCTTCAACAACTCCAATCTCGAGTGACTACGGAAAAGGCCATGGGTATTGCTATGATTTGTAATAAATTTTTATCATTTGTTTGCCTTTCTTGTACAAATCACCAATCCATTTGTATTGTGCATTTTTGTTCTTGACAATATCATGCATCAAAAGCTTCAATGTGTGAACCAAACATCTAGACCAAAATATGTTGGGGTATTTATCCTCAATAATTGCTCCCGCTGCCTTACAATTAGCAACATTATCAATGATGAGTTGGATGACATTGTATGGCCCAATAGAGTCAATTGTTTCAAGTAATGCTTCTGCAATGTTGATGACGGTCCTGAACTTGTCTGAGTAATCATGTGCAGTTAGAAAGATGGCACCACTAACAGACACAGCAAGAACACTTATCAATGGCTTGCCTTTTACATTGTCCATCCATCAGATACAATGGACACCATGGTCAGTCAAGACTGGTCATTCTATTCAAGAAAGTGATATTTTCTTTTCATGGGTCAAGTCCAACGGTTCTTGCCTTGTCATACCTAGGGCTCTTGTATCCTTTAGGGGCATCATTTATGGCAGAAACCATTTTGTGCCAATAAGGTGAGCGAAGAACATTGAATGGTATCCCACATGCATAGAGAAACTTGTAAACCTTTGAATCCATATCATTCCTACACCCCTCATCAAGGAACTCTGATATGGTTCTACGCCTCAAAGATAATGACCCTGCATATCCACTGCCTTGGGAGGATGCTGAAGGAGTTCTTTGTGATTGTGAGCTTGGTTCAAAGAAACCCCTTGATTGTTTTGATTTGTATTGGGCTTCCTCCTCCTCCCTTATGTATTTGGCTCTATCCGCCGCTGACACCGTTGGACAAGTTTTGATTCCTATTTGTTTGTCTCCATCCCATGTCCTTTTCCCGCAGAGGTGTTTTCTGGCACGGGTGTATGAACCTGTGTAATCATTGTTGCAATGGGGGCAATGAAATTTAGTGGTTCCACCCCCTCTCCTTGTTTCAGCCCTGTTAACATATTTCCACTGTGGGGTTTGGTCTTGTTTAGTTTTTTGAGAGTCATGTTCACCCTCCTCTAGCTCCTCCTAATCGAGGTTTTCATCAATTCGACTTTCCCCAGCTTCTTCATCCCCCTCTTCATTTTGGCCCCTTCGTTTCCTACTCTCCAGCACCATAAAAACCATAAAAGGGACCAAGAAGAGGAAAATGCCAAGAAATATAGCCAGGTCCATGGTGTTTGATGTTTGTAGGGTTTTGAATCTGCAAATTAATTTAATTTAATTTAAAATCATGATTTTTAAACTAAATAAACTAAATTAAATTAACTAAATTACTACCTAACTAAATTACTAAGTTACTTACCTCTTTGCAGGCTTGCTCCTTGCTCCTCGGCGCTTGCTCTTTGCTTCTCCTCGCTCCTTTGCTCTTGCCCTCCAAGAAACTCAACTCAATGAAGTGATAATGAATTTTTTTTAGGCCCATTGGGCTTTTAAAACAATTTTATTTTATTTATTTTTAATTTTATTAATAATATATAATATTATATTATATATTATATATATAATATATAATATATATTTTAAATTTTCCGGGTCCGCGGAATTTTTCCCCGCCGGATCGCTCCCGGCGCCGTCCGAAACGCTCCTAGAACGATTTTTTAATGCTCAGGAGCGATCGCTCCCTACAACGCTCCCGAAAATGGTAGGGAGCACAAATTTTTTAATCGGGAGCGCGCTCCCGAAAATCGTTCCCATTCAGGAGCAATTTTGGGAGCCCGCTCCTGCCTGGAGCGCGGATTGGGAGCGGGTTTGAGGGGGGAGGGGGTGCTCCCCCGCAACATAGTGATGGACATTTTTTTTTGTAAGCTTGGCAGGACCACATCTTCATCATGTCCAATATATCACCCCGAATGGGGCGGGGAATTGAATCGGTGATTTCACATTGAGGAGTGCCTTAACAGAGCACCCAATCACCGTCTATCCAAGACCCCGTGGACATATGATGAACATTTTTATATTCTAGATATTCCGAATATTCCGCTACGTATAAGAACCTTGTTCATTACATTGGTATTGGCGCTGTTTGACACCTTGGTCACTTAACCACAGCGCAGAGTCAGTATGATCTGGCATTTGGCCATCAACTATTTGTCAAGTTCGTTGCTAGAAAGCTTTTGGAGGTTCTCCATTTTGCCGTCAGGCCTTTGGCCATTAAAGAAAAAAAAAGAAAAAGAAAAGAAGAGAGATTATATATATATATATAAACATAAAAAGAAAATAAAAAAATTGTAGCAATCATTGTCGTAGGAAACCACATTGCCACACTTGCAAGCTGACAACGAGTCACAGCCTCCTACTTCAAATATACTCTTGCCGCCACCTCCGACAACAAGTTGCCGCCTCTTGCTTCAAATCTACCCCCGCCGCCACTAACAACTTATGTCATCACGAAGTACCTGCCATTTATTGTAGGTTCTTGATGTTAAGCCCTTGCTACCATTAAGCAACTAGAAAGTTTGATCGTGGGTGGATATTTTGTTCACGTAGTCACTAAATATACTAAAAATAATCACATACCACTTATATACTTTATAAGTTTAAAGTATAAAGGTGAATAACTAAAATAAAAATAAAAATATAAAAAGAATAAAAAAGTATCGAGCTCCATATACACAAAGTAATTATATAGTAAAAATTAAAAACTCTATATAGATGGGTATTTTTAGGATCAAGATTAATTCAAGATTTTAAGGTGTCTAAAATAAATATCAAATCGGAAGAGTATAGTTATTTATTTAGAAAAATAGAGGGAAAAGAAATTAAATATATAAAAAATGATTTAAGAAATTATAAAAAAAATACTAATTCGGTAAAGTTTCAAGGAAAGATATGTTACAAGGTGTTCAAGAGATAAAAGAGTTTTGAAGTACAAAAAAATTATTAAAAAAAATATTAATAAGGGTTACTTATTGTTGACGTCAAAGTATTGTTTGACATAAAATTTATCAACAAAACAAAATGGTGTCAATCATTGACGAAAAATTAATGAATTATAATTCTACTTTTTGGATCAAATCTCTGTTTTGTAGAATAGAATTTGAGTATTTGTCGGATTTTAAAAATTGCACAACATTTTGTCCAACATGTTGGAAATTGTTTAGTTTGGAAGAATATTAAGGTAATACACAAATACAAATTAAAAGATTGAATGAAGAACTCACAGAACTAAAACAAAAGAACGAAGCATTAGAAAAGAAATATAAAGATCTTGAAGACCAGTTTTATGAAGAATCAACAAAAAGTAACAAAGAAATTTGGCGTCTAAGAGACCATATTCAAAAATTACTTGTGAAGGTCAAGAAGTCCAAAGATACAAAGAAAAAATTAGAAGAATAAAAAAAATGTCTCGAGAGGAAATTCAATGAGAATCTATCGAAAAAGGAAGAAGAAAATTTACGCTTAAAAACCCTTAATCAAATATTAATAGAACAAATCAAAGATTAAAAAATGAAAAGCGTGAATGTGACTGAAAATAAGTTTGATGAATCATAAATTGAAGAACTTTTACGTCTTAGAAATCATAATTAAAGTCTACCCACTCAAATTAAGAAACTTAAAAAAGATAAGAAATCATTGAAAAACACATTAGAAGAATTTATCACAAAGGAAGTATCGAAGTCATTAGATGTAACAGTTCAAGTCAAACAAAAAGGAATGAATACAGATCTAGTCAATATGACAACTCAAGGAGATGACAAGCCAGTTGATGGAAAAACATATTCATATGTTGCAGTTCAGATGATGAAAATTTTAAGTGAAGATTTTGTAACCAACTCAAAAACATTAGTACCTAAATTAAATCAGGAAATTGTTGTTGGAAATACTGAGAGGGGGGTGAATCAATATTTCATAAATTTCAACAATTTAAAGATCACAAAGCATTAACCAATAGCATCACATCAAGATTATATGAACAATTTATTTATATTGCAGGGGAAGCTACAACTTTCAATTTACTAGCTACAACTGGAAGCGCTACAGCCGTAAGATATTTACCAGCCACTATTGGAAGGAGCTACAACCCCTGGTTTATCAACATCCACTTGAAGGAAGCGACGACCTCCTGAAGGAAGCTACAATTGTTAAATTTCCTTGAAACTCTGCAACTACTTAGATGAATTATTGAGAACAAGACAACTGACAACTGAAAACTTTCACGAAGATACAAGTTTTCTTAACAATTTTGAAGCAGTGCAAAAACACTAGAGATAACACATGCACACAACTTGACACATTTGTTTACCTAGGAACCCAAAAGGGAAAACCTTTATTGATTGTTCTTGAGCAATTGGATCTATTACAATTCACATTGCAACTATATCCAACAATCTGCCTCTAAGAAATAGTCTCGCCCTGCCTTGAGAATCTCTGATCCCTGCTCCACAATCCTTGCACACTAGAAGCTCCTATTTCCTTGCACACTAGGCTCCTATTTCCTAGTGCACAAGAGCTCTTATTCCTTGCGCAAATCTCCTATTTTCTAGCGCATAAGCCTCCTATTTCTTAGCACACTTGTGGCTCCTAAATTTGTGCGCACTTGCTCCTCAAGAATGTGCGCTCCACATACAATAAATTGATCTCTCAATAATGATTGATCTTGTGCCTTCATCCTCCTCTTTATAGATAGAATTCGAGAACGTAAGAAGGCTTAGTTCAGTCTAGAAAGTTCGAAAGTTCGAGTTTTATTATGAGTTAACTGAGAGTTCATCTTGTTCTCTCCCTGTTAAAATTGGCAACTAGGGCCAAACTCCACATGGGTCATCTTATTTATGACATCTGATATTCTTCTTGGATTCCTCTCTCTGAGAGGTGTAGGATTGATCTAAAGATCATCCAATTCTGACATGTACAAATGGAGTTATGAATTTATTTTGATTATGGTCAAATTGTCAAGGTCGTCCAACAAACTTATGTAGGCTCACAAGCCCAACAATCATGTCTATTCATTCTCAATGTTACATATAAATAGAAGGTGACTTAGCCTCATTTTGACACACTCATCTTCACACACCTCTCTCTCTCTCTCTCTCCTCATTGATTTGGTACGCATTTCTGGGCCTTTCTCTCTCCACATCTTTGAAATTTCAGGAGGCTGGAATTTTAGGAGAGCGAAATTTCAGGAGGCCGAAATTTCAGGAGATCGAATTTTTGGACAGTTTGACCAAGCGTTGACTAACATGCGTTGACCTCCTTTGACTGCATTTTTGTGAGGGCTATCTCTGTTTGGGCAAGCTGCATTTTTGGGCACATAAATCGAGGCTAAATGTTGACTGTTGACCAACATCCACTGCAACTAGGGCTGATCGCAGGTGGGCTGTTTGACCAGACTTTGACTGGGCTGAATTTGACTGTTTTGAGGACTATTTTATCTTATTGTTTGGAGGCCGAAGTTGACTAAAGTTGACCGATTTGCTGAGGGTCAAATATGCCTCGTTGACTTTTCTGGCTAGGGCTCTTTTGTTGCTGTTATAAATTATTAGATTTGTAAAATGTACTATCTCTATTGAACTATTGAAGACTAAAAGAAGATTTGATCAAGGGTTTCCCCACATTGGGGTTTGTCCCTGGCTGGTGCCACATCTTGTGTCCTCTTGTCTTGGCTTGTCTTCTACTGTTTATGTTTATGTTCTATTTGCATTTTACTATCATGTTGGTGTGATTGCTAATCTGAATATTGATACTAGTCTAATAAAGAAATTGAAATAAAATTGCTCTAAAGCATAGAACATACCATTGTTGCCTAAAATTAACACTCTCCAATCAACAATGGAGTCTTAACTCGTTCTCTCTCCAATCAACACTGAAGACTTGACTTGTTATAACTGAACTTGTAATTGCCACCTCGTCTTGTAGTCAAATTGAAGACTCCACGTAACTGAAGCTCCAACACTACGCATGCAACCTTGATGACCATTTCAGTAAACTGGAAATTAACTCACCATAATTGAAATCTATCACATGAACTTACATCCATGCTAGAGAATGATAAATTCATGGTCTTCACTGGTTAAGGCACAAGCCATAAGACCTTTCATTGTTACATTTTCAACAACAACTTCCTTCCGTAGCACCACATTGCGACCCTATAGAATAAAAGATAAAATAAAATCTTTGGGCTTCCATACCAGGGAAAATGGCCCAGTTCAACAATGCTCGACAATCTCAATCATCAAACAATCTAGTCAC
This sequence comes from Pinus taeda, assembly GCA_000404065.3. Lineage (NCBI taxonomy): Eukaryota > Viridiplantae > Streptophyta > Pinopsida > Pinales > Pinaceae > Pinus > Pinus taeda. The sequence continues at coordinate 114,884 of APFE031745463.1, forward strand.
TGTCTTTTTACTCAACCATTGTTGTTCATCAACTGTTGTTTCACGAATCACTGTATCATTGCCAATGAACTTGTACCCATGCAAATTCACGTCCTTAGGCTACTTTCTCAAACACAACTCAATGTGCCTTTGGTTTGCCCTTTGACCAACTTCTAACCGCCTCAACATTGTTCTAGAACTACACAAGCTCATGCCCTTTAGGTTTGGATTTAGTCATGAATGTCAAACAAGCTTCAACCCTTTAGTCAGTCAACAATCTTTGTCAAACTGGTCCAAGTGTCATTGACTTGTCATTGCTGTCTTTGTTACACGTCAGATTTGCTACTTGAATCTTGATATGTTCATAGATTACTGCTGTAATGATCTTCAAAATTGCAATATAACAAAAAGATAGATTCTAATTCACATTTCCAATCAAATGCTTAAACAATTGGGCCTCAACATAGCTCCTCAATCAGGCCGAAACAATTTACCTTTGATGTACCATAGAACTGTGAAATTTCCTCAAATTGCAGCAAGTAGAGTTTATTCTTCTAATTGATTGTCAATTTATTTGTTTTACAACAAATAAGGAATAAATCGCACTGCAATTCTTCACAATAAAAATATGTTGCAGAAATAAAAATTAGGGTCTGAGAAATAGATGCACAAACATAAAAATTAACAATTATTTCAGACTAGAAGTACCTGGAAAAACCCTTAAGTGAAAACCTGTGCAATAGACAAGTGTTTATTTGATTATTATGCACCAAATTTGAGAGTACAATAATTTGGATGCCCAACTGGCAATCTGCCGACAAATATTTGGCCAAAATAATCTGGAGATCCAAAATCTCCTCTGCTAAACAACTAGGCCTCCACTAGCCTTACTCTAACCCCACACTGGCTACTCGTGCTACAGCCTGGTATTCGCACCGCTGGCTCTGGAAATTTTGCATTTTGTGGAAATTGGCTCCAAGTGAGCCGTCTTACCTCCCTCTGTCACTGGAAACCACTCGCACCTCCTCCCAGAAATAGATCCGGCCTCTATTTGTTGATCTGTGGGTCTCTCGCCAATTTGCATTGGGGTTTCTGCCAATTCGCACTGGATTTTGCGACCCTAGGAATGTACATCCTTCAATCCTATCCCAAGTTGTTGTTAAGGGGGGATGTTAGGGTATTCCGACACATAGGAAATAGTTAAGTATAACTTGGTCTAGTGTGGAGTTAGGTAAAGTGTGTTTCTTTACTATGTACTTTTGTAACTTACAATCCAACGGTCACGATATGTAGTGATTCGACGGTTCATTCTCTCCTCAGTATTACCGACACTTGATCCGTGGCTTAACACTCGATTGGTCCATGATCTCTATTTAAAGAGCATGGAGGGTCATTTGTAGGGTAACCGTTCATGAGAGAAGCTTATGTAAATTTTCATTTTTTTTATTAATAAATTGCCTGAAGTGGTCGCGTTGGCTCAGGCCGTGGACCGTTTCCCTCTTTGAGGATTTTAACCACGTCAACAATACTAGTGTATTGATCTCTGATCTGTTTGTGAGTGGTGTCCTTTGGTGTTCTATTTGAGGAACTTACCCTGTAAATTCCTACACTGTCTCCTGCCAATCTGGCACTGGAGACACACTGGAAAACTCTCTGGAATCTTGCTCTTTGATTTGTTGCTGCTCCCTCTCTCCAATGCTCTCCCTCTGTCTCGAACTGCGCCCTCACTGAAGCTGTGAACTAGGTAGCTTGATTTTCCAAGATAACTTATGCTCTCACTACTATGTTTCTCTCTATTCCTTCAGGCTACTCTTATAATCTCTCGTTGAGACTTCAATGACCATGATTAAATCTCCATCAACAACTAAAATCAATTAGACTTCATCAATAGAAGTCTCTAGATGATATGGATTGGATATATTGTTTGTCATCCTTCTTGATGCATTTGGAGTGGAAAAAGTGGAGGAATCAAATGACGTTTTTTGGGGGTAAAACTTTGCCGCCTTAGCACAACACCATTTCATGCTATTCTACACATATATCTTTCAAACGGCGCAAGAAGCACGTTAATTAGAGTCCGTATGCAAAAAGTTATGCTACTTAGAAGTTTACCTTACTATTTTAACTTTCTACACCTATAGTTCGGGAGGATGCCACGTTAGCCCCCATTATTCATGGAAAAGGGGCTATCCATGTGATTATGATGTAGAGACTCTAGAAGAGTCTATATTGTGACTCTAGTTAAGAGTTGATGTAGTCAAAATTAATCACTTGGAGGCTATTGGGCTGTATTATAACCGAGCTACTAGGAGGAAGAGGCATTCCATTCTTTCGAGATAATTTTGTTCCATAGCTGAGCAAAGATAGGCAGGAGAGATAGGAGGTAGAGCACACAAAGAGGATCTGTGCATTGTAGTAGCCCACGGGCCACAAACATTACTTATTTGTACTTGCAACCATATTTCCAGACAGAGAAAGAGAGCGAAGTGACCTCACCTTCTAGCCGGGTTTTCTCCCTAAAGGGTTTCCCAGAGCAGATTTTGTGTCTTATGTGTGTGTGTGAGCTTGTTTTGTTGTTCTCTATTTTTTTGTGTAATTTCCATTCACATACATGCACTAATTACTGTTAAATCTATAGATCTTGAAGTTTAAATAAACTGTAATAGTGTAATTTCAGTATTTTAATATATTATTATTAGATTTGTTGTGATGAACTATCCAGTGGAATATCCACGACAATTTATGTTGAAGTTTCTAAGTCTACTAGTTAGAAACCCTCCATGCACTTTACTGATTTATTCCTACCTACTTGTTCTGTTACTTAACAAGTTATTTACAATGTAAATATTGAAAATAAACACTAGTGCATGCTCAACATATTACAAGTCATCAACTGAAGGAAACAAAAACAAGCACACAAAATGACACCATTACTTTTGGACCAATGTCCTCGGAAAAACCCAATGCGAGAAACCGGTGCAACTATTTGAGGGTTTTCTTATTAAGCAATTTCAGAGTACAATCTGGGTGCCAAATCTATCTTACCCAATAGAGAATGCCCTTGGCAGTAGTACCAATCAGTCTGAGACAAATGTCCCGTCTGAAACCCCGGATAAACCCTCCAGCAGCTCCTCAGCTCTAATCTGCCCTAGAAACCCCAATGTCAGCCTCTCTCTGGACCGCGTCAGCCTCTTTCTGTCCAACGTTGGCCTTGCGTCACCCTGAATGGGTTTGTGTCCTCCTCAAGAGGCCTCGTGTCAGCCTTCTAGACCTTTGCGTCAACAACACTGGCCTCTATGATGCATTGCACAACTCCTGGCTGCCTTTGCGTGAGCCTTGGCTGCTACTGCATCACTCTCTCTAGCTCCTACGCTGATCTTCCGGCACTATCTTTGCCTCTCTGTTTCTCTATACTCACTGCCCCTCAGCTGCAATTCCGATCATTGATTCTATCTCTCTTAGCAAACCTTGCTCTAGAGAATAGAATGACTGATCATCTGGTGTGCTCTCCAAGTGACCCTCAAGCCTCCTCTTATACTTTTCTCGTTGACCTATCAACGATCGAGATTATGTCCTTAATCAACGACTAAGATTAGACTTGGCTTGATCCATGTCTTTTGGACCATTCTAACATGGTCTTATATTAATCCACATTAATATTTTAATTTTCCTAAATTTAGACTTAGGGACTCCATTAAAAGTATTAATTATTTTAATAATTCCCAAACTATTTAGAATCTGCCCAAACCTTTTCTGGGTATTGGAGATCTCATGTGCCCCAACCTCTCCACCAAATTTCGTGGCTAGAGCACATTCGATGCTACCACAAATCAACACTCCTTCTTAGCAAGGACTGTGCTCTAGTAATACTCCTCACCGAGTATTACTCTGAACATCCGGCATCTGTCCCTATGCTGATGCTAGGCTTGCTGCCCACCATCCTCTACACTGCTGCTGCCCATGGTTCTGACACTGCCACTCCTACATTTGTATGACAACTCCCTCTGCATTTGTGCTATTGCTGCTCCTTTCTCCCAACATTGCATCCTTACTGCAACTCCTCTCATCATGTTGCATCGTGCTGCTCACTGCTGCACTACAACTCAGTTACTGAGAAGTAAGTAATTGCTCTCCCAACTTTGACCTCTCTATTGCGCTAGAGACCCTCCTGATGTTGCTCCCTCTGCCGCTGACAAGTGCTTCCTCTCTAACCTTTGTGCTTCTGCAACAACTCCCTGCATCTCGCACTGTTGCACCCCTCTGTGCCATCCTGCATTGGTGCAACACTCCCATGCCTCTCACATTGCTGTAGCCTACTAGCGTCGCGCTCTCTCAGGACTCCTGTACTGTAGCTCTCTCTGCTATTCCATCTGCATCCATCTCTACCCACATTAGCCAGTCCTGCTACTCCTCTTTGGGGCTCCTGTAGCAAGGTCTAATCCAAGAGGCTGGGTACCTCGAGGATTTTGGCCCTCATCGCCTGTAGTCGCCTGACTACAGCTCGATGTCTCTTCACTTCCGCTCAAGTGGTGCGTGTGAACTCATGGCACAATCATCGTCTGTCTCCACTTCCTTCTCTGCCCTTGTTAGCGTTGCCTTAGTCTCAGAAGACTCTCCCTTACTTTTCTTCCTTGGACAGTGGGTCGCATAATGACCCAACTCCCCACAGTGGAAGCACTTGATCTTGGAGAGATCCTTCTTCTTCCGCTTTTCTTGCTTTCCCTTAGATTCTAAGGCAACATCTTCCTCCTCTTTCTTTTTGACTCTGATCCCCTTACTACTGCTTCCTGCCTTTGTTTGCCGTCTGATCTCTTCTTGGCGAAGAGCCGCGCACATCTCATGCCAAGGTGGAAGTGTCCCTTTGCCTATTATACTTTGGACAAATACCTCCTAGTCTTCTGAGACTACATTCAGGGCTGTCTTCACCATCAATTCTTGCTCTGGCGCGGCTCCTATGCAAGTCAACTGATCTCGGATTTCATTCAGTCCTCCGAGGAAGGTGTCAATCGGTTCTCCCTTCTTCATCTGATATGACCTCATCTGATTTTCTAGTAACATCCTTCTCTGCACAGAAGTATGCTAGTACAATTTCTTTAGGGCCTCCCACATCTCATTTGCCGTTTCCTTCTCGGTAGTGTGTGAACATGGTCCTTGATCCCATCAAGGATGATGCTCTTGGTCCTTGCCATTGCCTCCTCGTACTTGTTGTTCTCAGCTGAGTCGACTGGGATAGCTATCGTCCTCAAGGCGAAGTCCTGGACACGATTTTTGTCAAGTACGAATAAGATTCTGGCCTTCTAGACTGCGAAGTTTGACGCTCCGTCCAGTCTGTCCTGGTCTCTTACTCCGTGTAGTGCCATGATGCTCTTCTACTTCCCTCCTAGAAGTTCTCGATGTGACTCCCTCTGAGTCTCGATTTCCCTCCTGGAAATCCTTTTGTTGATGTCGAGATGCCCCCTACTCTGATCGTATGTGCAATCGCACCACTGATCCAAATTTCTCGGCTAGAACCCCTCAGTAGCAACTCCCTCCTCCTTGGCCTTGCCCTGTCAGGTACTGTTCTGACTACAGTACCTCATCAGCTCCACTCTGCAACTTTCCCACAGCCTCCTAAACCCCAACAACTTGAAGGTGAGAGCTCCTAGGCTCTGCACAATTCCGGCACTAGCAACTTGGCCGCCTCAACCAACTGCGACACGACCCTTTGGCCCTCTGCATGGCTGTGTGAGCCTCCCTTTGCCTTCCTTGGCATCTGTGCTACCTCTTCCTGGCTCACCCTTGATGATGCAGGCACTGCATCACCCTTCCTTTGTTGTTGCTTTGCTAGGAACAACTTCTGTCATTCGGGACAGTTGTTTTCTACTGCTATTGCTCCGCTCGATTGATGTCCTCAGTTCTCTTGTGATTTGCAACCACGCTTTGATACCATGTTGAAGTTTCTAAGTCTACCAGTGAGAAACCCTCATGCACTTTAATGATTTATTCCTACCTACTTGTCTCGTTATTTAACAAGTTATTTACAATGTAAATACTGAAAATAAACACTAGTGCATGCTCAACATATTATAGATCATCAACTGAAGGAAACAGAAACAAGCACACAAAATGACACCATTTTTTTGGACCAATGTCTCTGGAAAAACCCGATGCGGGAAAACTGATGCAGCTATCTAAGGGTTTTCTTTCTTATTAAGCAATTTCAGAGTACAATTTGGGTGCCTAATCTGGCTTACCCAACAGAGAATTCCCTTGGTAGTAGTACCTCTCAGTCTGAGACAAATGTCCTGGTTGAAACCTTGGATAAACCATCCGGCAGCTCCTCAGCTCCAATCTGCCCTAGAAACCCCATCGTCAGCCTCTCTTTGCCCAGCGCTGGCCCCACGTCACCCAGAATGGGTTTGCTTCAGCCTCAGAAGGCCCTGTGTCAGCCTTCTGGCCCTTTGTGTCAGCAACGCTGGCCTCTCTAAAGCACTGCGTAGTTCCTGGCTGCCTCTTCGTGGCCCTGCGTGAGCCCTGTCTGCTACCACGTCACTCTCTCTGGCTCCTGCGTTGATCTCCCGACACTATCTCTGCCTCTGTCTCTCTGTACTCACTACCCCTCAGCGGCAACTCCGATCACTGATTCTATCTCTCTTAGCAAACCCCACTCTAGAGAATAGAATGACTAATCATTTGGTGTGTTCTCTAAGTGACCCTCAAGCCTTCTCTTATACTTTTCTCGTTGATATATCAATGACTGAGATAAAGTCCTTAATCAGCGGCTAAGATTAGATCTGGCTTGATCCATGTCTTTTGGACCATTCTAACATAGTTTTATATTAATCCACATTGATATTTTAATTTCCCTAAGTTTAGAGTTAGGGACTCCATTAAAAATATTAATTATTTTAATATCTCCCAAATTGTTTAGAATCTGCCCAAACCCTTTCTGGGTATTGGAGATCTCAGGTGGCCCAACCTCTCCACCAAATTTTGTGGCTAGAGCACATCCGTTGCTACCACAAATCAACAATTTACGGATCATTTGGTATCAGAGTAGGTTTATTTGGGTATTTTGTGGAGATTGCAGGGATCTAGATCGGCGGGGTCGAAAATCGTAAAACCCTAATCATGGACGATGAATCTGTAAACGAACCTCGTGATCCTGCAGAGGTGAGGTTTACGTGGCTAAACAACAAGTCACAGATATCAACTGCAATGTAAACCTCCTCATGGCTGCCTTGAATAACAAATTGGAAATACTTGGAGAAGATGGGGGTTCGAATGCAGAGGACAAATTAGAATGGGGATCAAAAGATCGGGGAGAAACGAAGAACTAGTTGAAGAAAGAGCTCGAAAAAAGATCAACCCAGTTCGAGTGCCCTAAACCAATCACAATCCCTATTTAAAATGGAAGAAAAAGTCGATATCAATCCATAGTATGTACCACAACGAGATTGATGCTTTGAAGTTGAACCATTGGTTGCAACAACTGGAAGTCTATTTCAATGTCCATCAGATTGAAAAGGACAAAAAATCTCATTTGTGCTACTGAAATTGGAGGGCCATGTACTGACTTGGTGGGAGAGCCACACATAAACCTTGAGGTTGGAGGGAGAACCTCCAGTGACTAAGTGGGAAGATTTCAAAACCCTCATTAAGTCACAATTTTATTCCATTGGATACGTAGAGGACCAGTAGATTTGGTGGCATTACTTTAGGCAAAAGCCGGGCCAAAGTGTGCAAGAGAACACCACAGAATTCAGGAAGATGGCTATAATGTTAGGTATCTCTCCAAAGAACCTAGATGTACTCAAGTATTTGGGGGGTCTGCACTGCCATCTACGTGAGCAAGTGATGTTATTCAAGCCCAAACCAGTGGACGAGGCTTGCGTACAGGCACAGTACTTGGAGAACTGTTCAAGAAAGTGTCACTAGGTTCGGTCTTCATAATGACATGTAATTATGACTAATGTAAATAATGTAATAAAGAGAACAAAATTATTATTGTAAACTTGCTTCATGGGTTTCATGAGCAAGTAACTTTAGAATAATAGGATTTGTCATTTAGAGTCTAGAATTAATGTCATGTATGAAGAGCTCTTCTTGAGCCTATGTTCAATGTATACAAGTCTATAGAAATGTCTAGAAGTCCTCCAAAGACAAGCACAATCCCTCTTGAAGAAGTTGGCCTCCAAACAATAAAGGAAGTCTTGTCGGCTCACCTATGGAGAGACCGGTTCAGAATGACATGTCGGCTCAAGTGTAAAGGCAAACCACTATTTATATGCGGCTAGGGTCACCACAAAAGGCAGAGAATTCAGACAAGCATCTCTGTGTTTTTCGGATGGGTACCACAAAGATGAAGTCTTGGTCTCCTCACAATCTCGACCTACCAATACAATGATCACAAATTTAGCCTTAGATACCACAAAAAAGGGCTTGGACTTGTCTTGCAGTCTCAACATATTTGTGATGAGGAGGATCTTTGTGATCCCATAATGACACACTCTGTCTTGGGATACATTCTAGATGTAGTCATAATCTCGACATAGATTTAATCATGGTCTCAATATAGATTCATTCATGATCTTGATGAAGACATAGTTACAAGGTCACGATCTCGTGAATCTTGGTGCAACTCTTATATATATATATATATACATATCTCAATATAGAGATCTCGTTGTTATGGTGAAGATCTTGGTGAAGGTGCAACAATGGTGCAATAGTAATGATCTTGGTGGTGCAGTAGTGATGGCCTCGGTGTTGCAGCAATGATGATGATCTCAGGAATGACGAAGAAGAGGATTGGTGTCTTGGTCTTGGAGTGGCCAAATAGGTCAAGGGTCATGGTCTTGGTATTTGTCAATTGGAATCTCTATAAGAAGAATTTGTGTGGGTTTTCCTCTCAAAGAGTGAGAAGTTTTAGCCCTGGCAGAGAGCCAACATCTTGTGTTCTTGTCTCTTTTGTTTTGGTAACTATTTGATGAAGTAAGAAAACACACTCTAATAATAACAAAAGAAGATTATGCTAATAAGAAAAAGTAAAAAATACCTCACAAGTAGTTATCATCATGAGAAGAATCTTATTAACCTGATTGCCTTAGTTTCTTCAACATGATATCAAAGACAAGGTGTTGAAGTAAAAGGAAGGGCATAAAAGAGACACTCAAGGATCAAAGCAAGTTGAAGGTTATCAAAGAAAAGGATCAAGATCTACATCAAAATTGAAGAATCAGTCTACAACAACAATCTACAACAAGGGCTTTTGTACCTATAATCAAGGAAACAATCTACAATAGTAAGACAATTCAGTATTATAGTGAGACTGGTTTGGATCCTTATCTAAAAGATTCTCGGGTAGTTTCATGATAATAATCTCGGTGCTATGTTGTTGGGATCTCGGTGTCCATATAATACTAAGTAATAGGTCTCAGTACTATAAGGTGATGATCATAGCAAGTGACATCGATGCTCTATGGTTTTACACGATGCTGCAACTTCAATAGAAAGCTACAAGGTTCCATAGACCACTTGTGTGATAGCAATACAGTGCCATCTCAAGCATATCAACGATCTGTTAATCATAAAGTATCTTGAAGGCAAGAAGGCAAGCCTCCTATCATTAATAGAAGGATCTCATCTGGAGGAAGCATCAATGCATCTGCTTCAACCACTTTCAACATAATCAAGGTGAAGATTTCATCTTCACTTGCCAAGTAAGTAGCTTTCATTCTATAATCAAGTTTGGTTAAATGACTTCGTGTTTGCAAGGAGATCTATAAATTGGTTGGGTCATTGAAAATCCTTGCATAAGAAAGGAGGATTGATATCTATGGAAAAGTTTCTGAAGGTCAAGCATTGTTTGAATTCATGGAAAAGGATCAAGGGACTCATAGGATTCTTATGAAATCAGTCAAAGGTCCTCTCATCCCTATGTAGCAGAGGAGACATCAATGAGATATATGAAATGCTAGAAGATATATTCTTTGAAAATGCAGTAAAGAAGGTCATATTACTTCGACCTGATATACACAAAGTTGAAGGTATCAAAGAATGAACGAATATCTTTATAAGATCTCAATTGGGAGATCTGGGAGAGATGATAAGAAGATAGTCATCATTGTTCTTAAATGCACTAAAGTTACCTCATTCGACAACTTGTGGTCTCTATGCTAGATAGGAAAAGACAAGTTGAGGGCAAAAGTGTTAAAAGTTAAAGGACTCAAACATTTTTAGAAAGGAAAGGGAAGTTTGGTCCTCAAACAAGACAAAACAATGTAACGAAGATTCAATGTTATGGAAAGAAAGCTCATATCACTAGAAAGATGGAGGAAGCTGAAGAAAAGGGCCAAGGAAAGAGGAAAGAGGGAGTAACAGATCTCTACTATAATTGAGATGGTATCCCTCACAAAAGGGTCTTATCATAAGCTCCTAAATCTTTTGTTATAGATACCATGATAAATAATAAGATGCATCGTGGCATCATGGAAGCATTAGAAACAAGAGCTCGTAACATCGCCATGGGAATCATGAAGGACAAAAGGAATAAAATCCATGGCAGTCAAACATGAAGGGAACCTCATTGGACATTGAAGGACAGGATGAAGTCATCTAGGACAAGGCTCATCATACGTAAAGTCAAAAAGGAAACATCTACCAAATGGGGATATTCAAGATCCTTAAGATTCTCTGATGGAATCCTCATCAGAAGGTTCACTAATCTAGAGAGGAAGCAATCGTTTCATCAGGAACTCCAACTTGTGGAATTCATGGATGATGGTATTGTGAAAATTCCTACACTCTGAAGGAACCCCTACTGCAACAAATTTGAATCTACTTCACCTACTTGATTTTTTAAATTACATTCATCAAGTTATTCTTCTGAATATTGAAGCAAATTACTTCTGAAGCCTACAAGAATTAAATATTTGATCTCATGAAACAAAAAATAGAGCAACGAACAAGATACATAGGACCCACTTATTTTTGGACACAATAGTCCCCGGAAAAGCCCAATGCAGGAAAACAGTGCAGCAGCTCTGAGGGTTTATTATTATGTAGGAGAAATATTTGAATACAAATCTAGGATGCTCATCTAGCAATCCTTTACAGAGAAAATATTGGTGGAGAATCTAAGTGAGTTTTACCTCACTTCAACCGGCATAATTCTGGTTAATCCGGCACACGTCTAGCTAACCTCGGCTATTTCTGCTCTGGCTTTGCATCACCTTCTCTGCCCTCTACGTTAGCTCTCTCGGTTGTTCCGGTAGTTCTCGGCAGTTCCCGACAGTTCCGGCAGTTCCCGATAGTTCCGACTGTTCCGATAGTTATGGATTTTGCGTGACAGGCAACTTTTTTGCGTCAGCTCTCCCAGCTACTGCGCTGTCTTTGCGTCAACTCTCTTGGCTATTCTGGCAGTTTCCAACAGTTCCTGGTAGTTTCGACTGTTCTGACAGTTTTTCATTTTGCGTGGCAGAGAACTTTTCTGCGTTAGCTTTCCCGGCTACTACGCTGCCTCTCTGTAAGCTCTCCGCCTCTCTGTTCTGTATTTTCTGCAAAGTCCATCTCTCGGATTCTCTTTGCCCCTTAGCTGTAAGATCTTCCCAATTGATTTTCCTCCCGAGAACTTCTCACCTTAGAAAATAGATTTCCTCAATCTCTGTGTGTGTGTTTCCAAATGAACCCCAAGCCTCCATTTTATACTTTTCATGTTGAGTCTTCAACGACCGAGATTAAGTTTCTAATCAACGATTGAGATTAAAACTGTTGATTTGTGGTAGCATCGGATGTGCTCTAGCCATGAAAATTGGCGGAGAGGCTAAGGCACATAAGATCTTGAAGACCCAGAAATCATTTGGGGAAATTCCACCCAGATGGTGAGATATTAAAATAATTAATATTTTTAATGGGGTTCCTAAGTCTAAACTTAGGAAAATTAAAATATTAATGTGTATTAATATAAAATGGGTGAGAACGTTCTAAATGGCAACGATCAAGCCAAATCTAATCTTAATCGTTGATTAGGGACTTAATTTTGGCCGTTGAATCATCAACAGGAAAAGTATAAGAGGAGGCTTGAGGGTCAGTTGGAGATACACCAAGTTGATCAGTGAATTCGATTTTCTGGGGTAGGGTTTCCTGAGAAATTGAGTTAGTGATTTGTTGCAGCGAGGGGCAGTTCGACAGGAGGCTGAGAATACATATCAGAGAGGTTAGAGAAACTGCCAGAGAGACAACGCAGAGCCTAAGAAGGCTGACGCAGAGGCTTAGAGGGCCATCGCAGAGGACGCAGGATGCCAAGAAGCTGACACAGAGGTTAGCAGAGTTGACGTTGGGCTGAAGGAGTTGCGCTGTGGTGTTTTTATGGGGTAGAGTGAGCACTGAGAGGTAGACACAAAGCCGTAGAGGGTGACACAGTCCTTAGAGGGTGATGTAGTTTTAGAAGTTAGCTTGGAGCAGCTTTCGCTTTCCAACGAAGGAACAGTCGAAATCACTATGGGGCCAATCATCGGTTGCTGAATTAGCTGGAATATTTGTCTTCGGAGCAAGGTACTTATGCCAAGGAAAATCTATGAAGGGTGAGCCATTTCTGGCACCCTAGTTGTATTCAAAAATTGCATAATAATAAAACCCTCATATTTGCTGCACCGGTTTTCTCACATTGGGTTTTTCCGGGGACTATTGTCCAAAAATAATGGTGTCCCTTGTGTGATTGTCTTAGTTATTTCAGTTGCTGATCTATATATGTGTTAAGGCTGAATTTGTGTTTATTTCGGTAGTTATATTTATAAATAACTTGTTAATGGAAAGAACAAGTAGGAGATAATAAACCAGATAATGCAGTAGGGATTTCTGATGTGTCAGAATTAGAAATTTCAACAAAAACATGACTTGATCCGCCTTCTAGATCATTCTCACCCATCTTTTGATTAATACCCATTAATATTTTAATTTCCCTAAGTTTAGACTTAGGAACTCTATTAAAAATATTAATTATTTTAATAAAATACAATCAAGGTAGAATTTCACCAAACAGTTTCTCGGTTCTTTAGAACTCATGTGCCTTAGCCTCTCCACTAATTTTCAATTCTAGAGCACTTTTGATTCTACCAAAAACTAACAGGTATGATGACATAAAAGATGAAGTAGATCATGGGGTTGAAGACACTTCAATCAAGAAAGCTGTTGAAAGAGGCCTAGATGGCCTAAATATAAATGAGGTATGTATGCTTGTGTTTAATATTATAATGTCATGTCGTATGGTTACATGTAACATGGATCACTACTTCTATCTTGAGAAGCATGATTGAAGAAAGGAAATCTCCTCCTTTGAGAAGATGCAGAAAGGCATGAGTCACACTAGATGAAATCAACATAATATGACCTCATATGAAGTATGAGGTGGTTGACTGCAATTAAGGAACTTTGATTGGAAGCTCCTGGGAATGGAACGTGTAAGGAAGGAAGAGATCGTGAGATATGCAACCATGATGAAGGTGATCAACATCCAAAAGACCAAGAAGATTTGACTAGGAAATCTCTCGGAAAGATATGAAGACTTTGATGAAAGTTTGAAAAAGATGGAGACCCTTAACAATGAATGTCATTGGAAGATGTATCAACGTGTATGCGGGATGCTAAGATCTACAGGAAGATGTCATGATGAAGAGCCATCTCTAAAGGTACTATTTGACTTAATGTTGTATTTTGATTTTTTCTTGAGTAATGTTTGGATGGGGTCATGCAGGGCTACTAGAACAAGAGTTGTAAGTACAAGTACAACTAGCATTCATGTGGAGGATGGAAATTCTTGAAAGAAGCATGATGAGTAAGAAGTAGTCATATAAAGAAGGTTCTCGATATGTACCAAGAAGGCCACTTTCCATGAAGAAATGAATGACATGACAAACCAAGAAGGAAAGTGATGGATGGCTAATGCCCTACAAGGAAGATGCTGGACTATATTTCATGACATTAAGGAAAGAAAGTGATCAAGCAGCTGAAGGACCCACTAGAAGAAGTTGCTGATGAAAAAGGAGTCCCTTGTTGAGAGGGAGTTCTGACAAGTCCTCAATTAAGAGGCAACTTGGGCAAGTCCCTAGTCAAAGGGAGCTTGGGTACATTTCTTTTCTAGTTGAGAGGGAGAGATAGACACAACATTCTTGTCTTCACTTGGGAAGAAAGAATGGAGGATTGGGTAATCGTCTGGCATTCGATGCTCTTTGAGGATGTGTAGGGCCTCCAAGAGAAGAGTAGGCAATAGGACCGATATTCTTTGAGGCTTGGGAACCCAAGATAAGATTATTCCTAGAAGGTCATACTCAGTGAACACTCGGGTGGGTATGTACCATTCTGAAGTATTTCATGGGGTAGTTCTTAACTACCCTACCTATGACAAGGAGCTCTAAGCCATGGTGCAAGCTGTGAAGAAGTGGAAGCACTATCTGATGGGAAAGGAGACAGTAGTCCACACAGATCTCCAACCGTTACAGTACTTGCAGGCCCAAAGTAAGCTACAATAGACTAGGCATTACAAGTGGATGGGGGTCTTTTTTACAACAGTTTCATTTGGTGATCAAGTATAAGAAGGGAAGCACAAAAACGTTGGCCGACATGCTTTCAAGGCCACCCACATCGACGATTACAACTTTGGGGACTCTTATGCACATGGAGCCATTCACCCATGATGCATATTTAGAGGACGAGGACTCCAAGGAGGTGTATTAGCAGTTGTAGAGTTAGAGTCATGTGCACGATGGCAACAACACCATTGAATACCATCTCCAGGATGGGTTACTCTATAGGCTGGATAAGTTATGTGTTCCTAAAGGTGAGCGATTGCAACTAATTAGAGAGGCTCACACCTCCAAGGTTGCAAGGCACTTTGGTGTAGAGAAGAGCATGGCTAATTTGCAAAGGTATGTGTATTGGCCCAAGATGCAAGAGCAGGTAGCTAGGTTCATAAGAGGATGCATGCTTTGTTGTACCAACAAGCCTATTAACAATGAACGAGGTCTATATCATCCCTTACTTGTACCTACTTGTCCTTGGGAAAGCATTTCCATGGAATTTTTGGGAGGATTACTAACAACCACGAAGGGACATGACTACCGGTTCGTGGTAGTTGGCAGGTTCAACAAGATGTGTTTTAATGCCTTGTAAAAAGACCATTAGCGGGCAAGAAGCAACAGAATTGTTCTTTGGACAAGTTTGGGTGCACTTTGGGATACTAAGGAACATCATTTCAGGCAAGGATGCAAGATTTCTTAGTGCATTTTGGACTACATTATGGGAGAAGATGGACACAAAGTTGAAGAGATCTACAACGTTCTATCCATAGACAGATGGGCAGACCAAAGTGGTCAACAGGACTTTGGCACAACTTCTGAGAGAATACAACTAGAAGCATTCGAAGGCTTGGGATGAAAATCTGGTTTATATACAACATTCTTACAACAAAGCAATCCACACTTCTACATGAAAGTCCCCATTTGAAACTTGTTTTGGATATTTGCCGCCTTCATCATTGGACATTGCATATGGGGAGCAAGGAAGAGTGAGGGAAGATTTTACAGGAGACACTTTGAGGGATGAAAAATTTATAGAGAAGATCAGGTAGATCCATCTACAGGTACACGAAACACTGCAAAAGTCGCAGGAGAAGTAGAAGGCCAGGCATGATTAACACATAACATAGAAGTTATTCAAGGTGGGAGACGCTGCAAGGGCCTGGTAAGAAAATCAAGGCTCTGAGGTATGGTCCCTTTCAGACACTGGAAAAGGTGGGCGATAATGCCTATCGAATTAGTTTACCACCATGTATGTGCATTTACTCAGTTGTACGTGTGAATGTAGAGAATTTGAAACTCTATGAGCATTCCGTGCTAGATCAAGAAGAGGAATAGGTCCTACCTTCTGTGGAGGATTTGGCACCAAATGGTCAGGCCAAGTTGACAGAAGATACAATTTTACAGAAAAGGTCCAGAACTACAAGACAGAGGGAGACATGACCTTTGACAGATTGGATTGAGGGACAACTTCCAGGCAAAGCTAAATGGTACACCAGAGAGAAGGCGGAGGAAAAATTCCTTCACCTCATTCAGTAAAAGCTTTTGGGGACCAAAAGCCTCCCAAAATGGGGACGTGTGATTTGGATTGGATCATTATATTGTTTGTCATCCATCTCGATGCATTTGGAGTGGAAAAAGTGGAGGAATCAGCTCACGGGACCATTTTTACCGGTGAGACCTAGTTTGGCAAAACGAGGTTTGAAATCTTTCAAGAGCGTTTTGAGGCATCAAATGACGTTTTTTGGCGGTAAAATTTTGCCACTTGAGCTTTGCACCATTTCATGCTATTCTACACACAAAGATCTTTCCAATGATGCAAGAAGCGCATCGATTGGAGTCTGTATGCAAAAGTTATGCCACTCATGTTGAGAAATCTAAAGGCTTGACTCTTGAGATGTTAATGATTTCTCTATTATGATAACTGCTTGTGAAGTAATTTCAGGCTTTAAATAGTTCAAAACCATGAACTTTTATATGTTAGTGATTATTAACTTCATCAACCAGCTACCATGCATAATAAACAAAAGAACAATAACACAAGTTATAGGCAGCAGCCAGGGCAAAGCCTCTCCAAACCTGAGAGGAAAACCCACGGTAATTCTTCTTAGAGTTTCTTCTCTTGACAAAATTTCCAAGACCAATACAAAGACCCTTGAGACATAGTGACTCCAAGATCAAGGCTAGAATCTCTTCTTACTGTCGTCCTCTTCACTTGCTGCAATATGGATCAGATCCGTTACTACACATGGATGATCTAGCTACCTTCTCCCTTCTCTTCCTCCTCCAAGCTTTCCCTTACTCAATATAGTCCACTAGCCTAGTGGATCTTCTTAACGCTGCCCTTAAATAAGATGATCTCCCTTCTTGAGATGACTGCTTAAAAACACTAGCCGCAGTCCTGAAAGTGTCACTGTCTTCTCACGTGGGAGTGAGTTTTTTGCTCTTGCAGCCTTTCTCTTGCCTCGTTATGATTGAAGTTTCCACCTAGTCAAATATCCTAATTCTTTAGGCCTAGAATTGATCCCTATCATTAAGATAACTTAGGACTGTGACACAACCCTAACCGTGATTTGTTCCTTCGCACATGAGACAGGGTTATGGCTCTTCTAGCCCTCCAAGCACATCGATCTTGATGTCTCTATTCTCCAAGCAAATCCGTCCTCCAAACAGACCCAAAATCGACCTCTTTCTTTGATGATGATACCACATATAGTAATGTACTAGCCTCGCACAAAATCCCCGTGGTTATAGACAGTAGAACAAACCTTCTACTTGTGGACCTGCGACTCCTAGAGATGATCCTTTCTTTGCATCTTTTGACAAACTTATTCACATACGAAAGAGACTCATAAAAAACATGTGTTGTTATGGTCTATCTGAATGGGTGAGGAGAGGGTTATATTTATAGCATATGAGGACGGCTCATTAAGCCGAGATGTCATACCTATGAAGCCGACGTGAACATGATATATATAAATATATATTGATGCCAAAAATACTTTGCTTCTTTTATATTCATTGGAGGAGTCAATTGTTAGCCTTTTGTTCTTGACCTTGATTGAGTCTTGCCACATGATTCCGCCCTTGATCTTGGAGTCATACTTGTACATTTTCAAGTGTAAACATTGATGACACAACCTATTACCTAGAGCTCATAATGAGAGCTACAAAGACAAATACATTGTTGATCATGAAACCCATGATTCAAATTTCTAAATACTTTGCTAGATACAATTTACATCATTTGTATTGGCTTGGGTCATTATGAAGACCGAACCTAGTTACACTTTCTTCAACAACTCAGAAGTTGACCTTCCTATTTTCACACCTATAGTTCAGGAGGATGCCACGTCAGCCCCCATTATTTATGGAAAAGGGGCTAGCCACATGATTATGATGTAAAATACTCTAGAAGAGTCTATATTGTAAATCTAGTTAAGAGTTGATGTAGTCAAAATTAACCACTAGTAGGCTATCGGGCTGTGTTATAACCGGGCCACTAGGAGGAATAGGCATTTCATTCTTTCGAGAGCATTTTGTTCCATAGCGGAGCAAAGATATCCAGGAGAGATAGGAGGTAGAGCACACAGAGAGGATTTGTGCACTGTAGCAGTCCACGGGCCATAAACATTACTTCTTTGTATCCGCAACCGTATTTCTAGACAAAGAAAGAGAGAGAAGCGGCCTTACCTTCCAGCTGGATTTTCTCCCGAAAGGGTTTTCCAAGGCATATTTTGTGTCTTATGTGTGTGTGTGAGCTTATTTTGTCATTCTCTATTTTTCTGTGTAATTTCCATTCGCATGCAATGTGCATGCTCTAATTACAATTAAATCTACAGATCTTGAAGTTTAAATAAACTATAATAGTGTAAAATTTCAGTATTTTAAGATATTATTATAAGATTTGTTGTGAGGAACTGTCCAGTGGAATATCCACGGTAGTTTACGGATCACTAGAGCAATCTTGAACATCTTTATTAATTAACTTTAACTAACCAACTTTCCTAAGTTAAAATTAGGAAATAATTTGATTGTTGGCTAATGAATTTAATTAAGGTGTTTCAGAGCCATATCTCGCGAAACCATTCATGGGTATTGGAGATCTCGTGTTCCTTAACCTCTTAGCATCATCTGAGACTAGAACATCTGTCTGATGCTACCACCATAACCAAAAACTAACAAGAACAAACCTAGCTAAGGACCTCAGATTGTGCTTTTAGTACCTCAGATCTCCATCAGAAATTCTACCTCAGGAAAGGCTACTGATCTGCCTTAAAAGATGCATTGATCTGTCTTAGAGGATGACTCGAATCTGCTGCCTCAGCTCACCAAAATATGCGTCAAGAGAGGCCAAATTGTGGCTCAAGGAAAGGTCAGAGTTCAGGAGGCCTTAAAAGATGCCTTGATCTGTCTTAGAAGATGACTCGAATCTGCTGTCTCAGTTCACCAAAATGTGCCTCAAGAGGGGAGGAATTATTGCTCAAGAAAAGGTCTTTGATCAGATTTCAGGAGGCCCAAAATATCCCTCAGGATTTGCCTTAAACCAGTCTCAAGAATGGTCTCGGTATGCTACAGGAAGGGGCTCAGGTTTTGCCTCAGGAACAACCTTTATGGAGGCCTAATTTATGCCTCAAACTACCTTAGATACAGAACTTCAAATCAGCTTCAGAACATACTTGGAGGGTAAAATCTTCCGCTTCAGGAGGTCAAAATCAGCCTCAGGTAGGGCTATCTCAGGGTCGAAATGATCTGCTTCAGAAGGCCTGTCCTACCTATGATTTGCCACAATTCGTTCTTAGAAGACAACTCACAATTTGTAGAAATTTTAATAACTGTAGCCCCAACCCAGTTTCACAGTTTTGTATGTAATTTAATGTCCACAACCCACAAAGATGTATGGCTGATATTTAAATTCATACATTGAACTTGAAACATTTAAGGCTACTCTACTAATGTTTGACATTTTTAGCTCATACAAGAAAATAAATGCAAGCATTCATCACACATGACACGTTTATTTTTGGTCCAATGACCCTTAGAAAAACCCACAAGGGGAAAACTAGTCTTCAAGGAGGATTATATTGCTGTTAGGAAAAATTTAATACTGCAAAATTACAATAGCCTTATCTCCCTTTTGTTTGCTGATCTCACTACTCAAGTTTGCATGGAAATTCACTCCCCACACAGTTAGCTATCTCATCCTGCGATATGCATCGATTTTTGTGCATGATACCCATTGACAGTGCCTCAAAATTTGTGTCAAACACAACAGAAAATTCGTAGAAAATTTGTGCCACCTTCCTGAACCCTCTGCCTTGGGATTTGCGCTGAATCTCAGCTCAAAAATTCGTGCTTACAATCCAGAATTTAGTGTTGGGTTAGCCTTAGGATTTGTGTAAAAATCCCTCCCTAGAATATGTGCCAAGCTTGTCGAAATGGAGCCTCAAATATTGTTCCAGGAAACTTCCTCTTACTGTCTGGAGAATTGCATCAGCAATCCAATTTCTCTGTCTAGAAATTCGGGCCAGTCTAATTCGAGCCAACACTTTTATCTCTCTATCTCTCTCTCTCTTCCTTGGAAATCGAGCCCCTCCTTTGCTATAGCTTCTTCCTCCTGCAAAACAATGGCTGTAGCAGCCTCTTTCTCCTCCTCCTTGGCTCTCCTTCTCCTCTTTAAAGGCCCACTTGAAGAATAATGAGCTTCTCAACATTTTCTCCTTAGCACTCGTTAGATAGGAAACCCTAACACTTTTTGATCAAGGGCTGAGATGAGATCAATGCTGGAGATCATTTTCTCACTTGACCCCCTTAATCATGTAATGAACTTCTTAGTCACTTTAATGTTTTGTACCTTGTACCCTTTTTCTCCTGATAAATTTAACTTAAAATTAGAATGTAACTTTAATATTAAAAAGATACTTTAGTACTTTTCCTCATAAAGTCACTTTAAGACATAAAATGACATTAATATAAAGTACCTAGCACATGTACCATATCAAAGTGACTTTTTACCATGACTTTAATATAACCCATAAAGTTACATGCCAAAAACTTAATTAAAGTGTCTTCCAAGGCAAAAAGGCTAATGCACTAGGAAACACTTCCATGGTACCCTTTTTCTCAACACAATCTGCCTCAGGGAAGCTCAAAACAACCACAGAAAATGGCCTTAAAAAGGGGCTTTAGACTTATATCATCTTTAGAGATTCATATCTGCTTCAGACTTCCTTAGAAACAAATTTGATCTATCTTAGAAAGAGCCGCAGAGTAGGTCTAT
Source organism: Pinus taeda (assembly GCA_000404065.3). NCBI lineage: Eukaryota > Viridiplantae > Streptophyta > Pinopsida > Pinales > Pinaceae > Pinus > Pinus taeda. The sequence continues at coordinate 135,695 of APFE031745463.1, forward strand.
TCTTCAACAAACAGCTCAGCCTCAGGCCCACGAATTCATCTTAGAATATATCCCCACCTTCTTTAAATGTTTCCTTGTAGGCTCCGCTTGTATAAAACAAAGGATTAATGTTTGAGAATCTGGTGTCCTAGGAGGGCAACCGAATGTTCTATTTATAAATGCGGGAGGGCCAAAATTGGAGCCGACCAGTCCACAAAAAAATACAAAATGTCTCAATGATTAAGTTGGCCAGATTTCACATAGTCACTTTTAAAAATTAATTTCTCCTCATCCTTGAGGAGTTAGAGGGCGAGTCATAACTCGTTGGAAAGGTCGCGATGAACAAAACAAGATGGCTTAATCCATTCTTGTGTTTGCCTTGATTCCATCCACCAAAAACTTGATTTTCTTTAGGGGCTGCTTTTGGCCTTTTGACATCAATGACAACTTTCTTCCAACAATCTACCCCTTGTCATTGATGTCAACACTCATGCTCGTTCATGCCCCCCTCGTCATCAAGCTCCACTTGTCGTCATGCTCCTCTTGTCTACACGCTTCACTTCCTTTCTCTCCTCTCCATGCTGCACTTCCTTTTATCTCCCCCTTTGACCTTAATGGAAAAAGGTTTCTTGCTTTTGTGGGGCTACTCCCCCTAACGATTGTTCTTCTTTGACATGTTTTCTTTCCCAAACCTTAGCAGGTTCGCTTTCTTGCCTAATCTGCTTAGGTGTCCACTTTGTGTCAGAACACATAGAGGGATGTGAGCTAGTCATGGAGGGGCAGTCCATGACTCATGTTGAGCCCATGGTGGAGGAGGGCGAACATTCATCTTTTGGGCCAACCATCGATTTAGAGCAGACAGATGCACAGATTGTCAGCAAAGCTACAATACTTCTAGATAGTAGCTCTATTTGGGCTTATATATATGGGGCTTGCAACATTGCTAGGCTACCTCTGCACAATGGAGAGAGATGCAAAATTATGCCGACAAATTTTATGTGCCAACCAGATTAGTGAGATGAGGCAACATGAGCTGCATAGGGGGCAATATTCGCAAGATGGGGGGCTAGTTTCCTGTATGGGAGTTTGTGCTTTCGATCCTTTCCTTGGGGTTGGATGGCGAGAGATTTTGAGTTGGTACCCAGTGGAGTGGGCTAGGCATATGGAGTTTTTCATAAGCCAAAGTGAGGGTCAATAGGCATGTTCAGACATCACGGATGCTGGAGGCCCAGGTTGGCATTGGGATTTTGGTGGGACCACCTACCATTTACTCGATATGCAGATTGACTATGACATTAGTGGCATAGTTGACCCAACGGTTGGGCGCACATAGTCACTAGGGGAGTTTTGGTCAGCGTTACTGGCCAATCAATTTGTGAGGGCACTCCATGGGTCATCTTGGTTTGCTGGTTATGCATGGGGACGCGAGATGATCAACAAACTTTGGCAGGAGTTTGCCGGAGGAGGTGGCATTGGTAGGCCACCAAACAATGCCTTGTTTGGGGCTAAGGACTCTTTGCAGTTAGTTGTGACTCAACGGTCACTGAGGAGCAACACAATAGTGGCATTGCTATAGGTACATAGGGAGATTCACCTCTTGGGTCCCTTGGGGAGGATTTGGAAGGAAAATCCATGCATTAGAGGGTATCGTGATGCGACGGTGGAGGTGGTGATGTCAGTAGGATGCAAGGCCGACGTGTTCTGTCTCAACTTTAGGCCATGGCATCCAGTGATGTGTAGGAGCGTACAACGTTAAGCAGTGGTTTGTAGGTGGCCATGCAGATGCATTGTGGTGTGTCGTAGTGATCCGGATCTTGAGGGAGGCCCCCAAGATCTGAAAAACTGAAATTCCAGAAGAAAAAGAGGAGAACACATAATAAAAAAACCACAAAGAAACTTTTTTATTAAAACAGATAATAATTGTAAAGGCTACATTGTGGTGGACAATCTGTCCTTTTACAAAATGCGACTTGTTACTTATAGTATTTTTCGGTTACAATACCACGGGTAAATTCCATGGGTGAATGAATACCATGGGTGGATGTCACAATACCATGGGAAATTACCATGGGTGAATGAATACCATGGGTGGATGTCACTTACAATACCATGGGTGGATGCCACTTACAATACCATGGGTGGATGAATACCATGGGTTGATGCCATTTTCCATTCGGATCATTCCTCCCTTCTTAAGATGCAATGGTCCCCATTGCGTGAAGTTCCCTCTTGCAAAGCCTTTGTTGAATATGAAGAGCAACTAAAGAGAAGGGTTTTATGTGGTTAACCCATAACCATGATGAACAAAGATCCGAGGTTAGAGATACCTTGTAATGCTTGTGACCAACTGTGATACTGACAGTGTGCGGCCTAGCAAATGGACTTCGATGAAGTGTGGGTTTGTGGATGACCCATAACCATGATGAATGAAGATCCGAGGATAGAGATACCTTGTAATGCTTGTGACCAACTGTGATACTGACAGTGTGTGGCCTAGCAAATGGACTTTGATGAAGTGTGGGTTTGTGGATGATCCATAACCATGAAAAACAAAGATTCTAGGAAAGAGATACTCTGTAATGCTTGTGACCAACTGTGATGCTAACAGTGTGCGACCTAGCAAATAGACTTCGATGACAAACATTTTGTGCGGTTGACCCATAACCGTGATGTTGGTTGTTGATGAAGTAGCAAGTGCTTACATAGCCTGGGGTGGGAGGGCACGTCTCCAAAGAACCCAAGCCGAATGCTGCTATGCTAAAACTGATAATGTGAAGCAGGTGCCTATTAAAGCAGGGTGGGAGGGCACGTCTCCAAAGGGAACCTGCTCCGAATGCAACTCCAAAATTAAAATGGACATAACTCAGTCAATATAACTCAGAATATTTATCATAACTTATTTTTGGAAACAAAAGGACCATTTTGCATCTTCCCATGTGTTGGAAATCCTTATCTGGACACTCTAGAATCTCAGATTCGCACTGCAACTTTTCCACCGTCACAAGAGTTTTGAAAAAAATCGCTGATTTTAAATCAGCGATATCTCCCACATTCGAACTCCAATTCGACCCATTGTTTTTTTTAAATTGAGCGATTTTTTGAGAGGAGCTTAGATCTACAATCACTTTTCTAAAATTCCGCACCAAAGTTCCAAAAAAATATAGGAGATCCGCCGTCCACGAATTGTCGTCAGAAACATTTCTGCAACATCACTGATTTTACATCAGCAATATCTCCTTCATCCAGACCTCGATTCGGCTGATTTTATTTTTTATTTTTTGTTATAATTTGTGTATTTTTTGGCTAGGAATCCAGATCTGTTATTTTTTTTGTAAATTTTGCACGAAAAGTTTCAGATTTGATCTGCAAGCTCAATGCCCAAGAAAATTCCTGCAAAAAAGTGAAAAAAGAAAAATTCTTCCTGCTTTGCCCAAGAAAGTGCTCTGTGGAGGTCACAACACGTGCCTGAAGTTTGTTGAATATTGCTGCAAAAATTTGAAACTGAAGTATGCATCAAACCCTCATTCCCATGGAATCGTAACCTAGCTCTGATACCATTGGTACGGATCTTTGGGGGAGGCCTCCAAGATCTGAAAAATTGAAATGCCAGAGGAAAAGAGGAGGACACACAATAAAAAAACCACAAAGAAACTATTAATAAAAACATATAATAATTGTAAAAGCTACGTTGTGGTGGATAATCTGTCCTTTTACAAAATGTGACTTGTTACTTATAGTATTTTTCGGTTACAATACCACGAGTAAATTCCATGGGTGAATGAATACTATTAGTGGATGTCACAATACCATGGGCAAATACCATGGGTGGATGTCATTTACAATACCATAGGTGGATGCCACTTACAATACCATGGGTGGATGAATACCATGGGTTGATGCCATTTTCCATTCAGATCACGTAGTGTATTGGTTTGCGCTATGGAGTAGGAGGAGCGACTCATTTTGCATTGAGTACACGCGGGGAGTGTCCGGTACAGTGACACAGGCAAGGTATGAGACGCTACAAGATGGTACAACAGTAGCAGGGGGTATCCCGTGGTGTACAAGGATAGGTTGCAGTGTATACTGGCATGCCAAGGAGTACATGGATACTTGGTGGTATGCAAGGGCATATGGTGCTACACAACGTGGTCTTGGAGTGTTGCCTCCAAGGAGACTTAGGGAGGGGGACACTAGGCATACCTTTGGGTCTAGTTCACCTAGGATCGACGAGGACGCAGATGAGTGACCTTTGAAGGTATATGTAGGGACTCACATGCCTACCCTTCTTCTACATCGCTTGCAGGCACAGATGATTTGGCTATTTCCCTTTGACACTTTGGGCACTAGCAACAGGGTACGAGGAGCTCACCTGAGATATTTGGATGTGACTCAACGCACTAGGGGAGAGACTTCTTAGCGGTGGCATTGGGTCAGGGTGCAAGTTGAGAAGTACAGGTTTGGGGTGTGCGTGGATTGCTGCGGAGGTTGTGTATGTTCCACCCTTGAGCTCACACATAAGGGGATGCATGACACATTTTGGGCGAGCCACTCTGAGGTATCCTAGGAGCATATAGTATATACAATAGGTGGTTGACCTTTCTTACAGGCAAATGTTTAATCTCCAGGCAGTATTGGGGTGCGCTTTCAGGAGTCAGAATAGCAGAACCCACCGTGTGGTATGGCAGGCGCAAGGCAGTTTTGCATGCGCTAGATTGATTCATGTTGTGTGAAGTCTATATATCGATTGCATTCAGGGAGCAAAGATGTGGGGCAAGTGGATTTCAGTGGTTGTTAGAATTACGCCACAACAAATCTGGTTATGGGATCCAGGGATTCAGTTGGCTGATAGGCCACTCCATTTTGCGAGGTGTAGGACTGTAGCAGGGGGTGATCTAGCTCACTTTGGGGTTGACACATGGGGGATTGTTGAGGCCTCCATTATATGGCGAGGTAGGTTTTTCCATTTGCAGTTTAGGATCGGGATTAGTAATGGATGGGTAGATATTGACATCATAGAGATACTTGGCAGGATGAGCTTGGACTTCATCGATGTGTTGCCACCAGGTTTCAGGGGAGGAGGATATAGTGTGCGTCCGATGGACAACTTATTAGAGTTAGAGTGGCGTAGCTATAATGTGAAAATTCTACCACTACAGCAACTGATTTACCTTTCCTACTTATTTCATCATAACTTATTCATGAAATTACTTCAACATATATTAAAATAAATACTGCTGTAGATATCACATCGTAATACAGAAACGAAAGTATGCACACATTAACAGTTATTTTGGACTAATGTCCCTGCAAAAACTCATTTATTCTTCAATGTAGTTTTTCCTGCAGGCAACCTGACTAAGTCCCAAGTTTGGTTATGCATTAAGGAGTCCATCTCTTCTTCCATGGCTACCTCCCACTTCTTCCTGCTTTTAACTTGCATTGCTTCTTCATAACATTCGGGTTCACCAAAATCAGTCAACAGTAAATAATATAATGAAGGAGAGTATTGTTCAGGGGGTCTACTTATCCTGGTAGATCTTCTAACACCACTTTCAGGTGTTTGGGGTGCCTGTTGCTGTTGTGGTGGTTGCT
>APFE031745464.1:0-15326 GCA_000404065.3 Pinus taeda
GAGATTTGAGCCAGTGATTGATTCAGATCTGAGCTGTATTGTGTTAACAGAGGTGGAGATACTTGTGAGAAGTATTATGCTGTGTAATGTTACATGACTCAATCATTAATATACAGATAGTTGGGGTTTTTAGCGAGATGCTTTCCCCGGGATACATCCTGTGTTAATGTGTGAATGCTCTTGATGTTTTATTGTTATTGATGCTGCTATATTGATGATCAATGTAGAGGAGCTTATGTATTGTGTATGTTTTCCACAATAGTACATGATCAGGATAATATCTGTTGAATATGTGTTAAATTATTCAAAATTTCTACACTGGACAGCTGTAAGATTTTCTGCATATCTTTGGAAAATCTTGAAGGAGGAGTCTTTTTCAAGAGGCATGTAACAGGATAGACAAATTGGTCAATGAATGCACAGTAGGAATAGGGAGAGTTCTGGACTTGGTGGAAGACTGAAGACCAGAAGATGACATACATCCCCTCACCTTGTGAATCTAGTTTCTTGATGTGGCACTGGAAGAAATCTATCTGATAGTACATGAAGAGGTGATAGATGTATGATGAATATTTGAATATTTCTTCCCTGTCCAGCCTCACTAGTTGGTCATGTATCTTGTTGGCAATAAACTTGGCATAATTGTATTTTATAGCAGGGGGCCTCCCAAGGCTATATGCAGATAACAAGACCAACTCAGTTTCATTAACATGCTCATTTGTAGAGAACCCCAGGACAGAGGATATCATGTCCACAAGCAGCTTTCCTACCTCATTGAAATATGCATATGGGAAAGGAGGTGGCCCAAACGGCTGGCAGTCTGCTCTCATGAAAGTTTTGGCAACTACAACAATCTCAATGCTAGAGACCTTGGAGCCCTCATTCAGCAAATACTTTATGGAAAAGGGGTAGAGCAGCTGGGTTTGCTTGTAATTTAGCATCTGATTGATGGAATTAGGAGTTATGTAAAAGAGGATGCTCCCAGATGGAGACTTAACAGCTCTGAGTTTCTGGTCATAGTTTTCTACACAGAGGTGAATGACTTCAGGAAAAACATTTACAGACGGCAAGAAGTAGGTAGGCAGATTAGACTCCCAGATGCCATACATGTCACTGTTGTCCAAGTGATTGTTCCTTAGCTGGCAGAAGGTCTGTAGGTGGTTCCTCTCTGCCACAAAATCTATGATGAGGAAATCACTATCCACAAGTGGCATAGCTTCAAGCTCCTTACTGGGTGGATTGATAGGAGCAACATCTAGAGCAGACGGAGTGGCCATGTCTGAAATTTATTGGATGCTTACTTGAGCCTAGGATCAGTGCAGAGGCTAAGGACTGCTTATTGAATTGTGTTTTAAAAGTGAGCAGTTCTGAGAGTATGAGGAGACTTTTTACAGGTTTGATGAACTGTGGGGCACTCTGTTGGAAGAAACCAGAGTGTGTTGAGCTAATTAGCTGGTTTTTCAAAGGGAATTTTGATAACAGGGATGAGTGTGCAGTTGTATGGGTTTTAGCCAGTAGCTCGGTTTCAAAAATTAGTTTTTCACGGTGAATTCCACAGAAGGGCATGAGTTTTTTGCAGAGCTTCGTGGTGTAGGGAGTTTACCAAGTTTTTGGGTAGTTTCAATGGATAATTTGACTGTGAGGAGCTTTTGCAGAGTTTTTTTACAGGAAATTAGGAGAAAAATGCGACAAACATGGGTGAAATAGGTTGCCTGCGTCAAATACCTGGATTTTTCCGTGCAGGAGATGTCGAGCTGGAATAATGGTAGGTAATTTGAGTTGACTTCGAGGGCGACAGCAGCTTGGGTGAGCAAATTCTTGATTTTGGCCGTTAAAGATGTCTTTCGCATGCACAATTCTCCGAAAACGACAAGTTAAAATGACATAAAACGATCATTTCCCGACTTTTTATGCAAATTTGGCCCTTTGTCGCCTTTTTGGCGATGACGTCATCGGTGGGTCCGGGTATGGTAGGGTGACGTGGCGGCTGACGTGGGTGGGCACGTGGCAGTGACATGGTGGCAGGGCATGTGGGTGGATGGACGATGTGGAGCAATGGTGGCGGGTGAGGGTGCTGACGTCACGCTGACGTGGATGTGACGTCAGCGGGAGGGGACGGGCGGTAAGTGGTTTCCCCAGAGCACCCCTGGGCGGTAAGTGGTAAGAGGGGGGGGGTCCGAACAACCTGGGCGATTAACGCGTGGCGGGGGTAGGCGGGAAAAAACCGCAATCCCCCGGAGCTAAACCTCTGCTTGTTTGCTGGTGAGTCGACGCGCCACCGTTAGATCTGTGGGGTTGCGATCGAACAGCGGGCAGAGTTCATGATGTGACAATGGTTTATACCCGTGGGGACCCGCCGATTAAAATAATCGTTTAAATATATTGTGCGTGGGGTGGGTTTTCAACTTTGGTTTCGGGTTTGTTTATAAATGTTTTGATTTAAAAAACATTACAAACACAAACCTTAGGCGCGGAAGAGGGGTAAGAAGGGTTAATGAGGGCGGGGATTTATGATTTTTTTATTTTTAGCCAAAGTTTTTTAGTAAAAACCCATAGTTCAGGGTGGCAGAGGGTTAATATTAACCCCTGATGGATTAATATTCCCCAAGAGATGGATGTATAGCTATAGTGCTAGGGGGAGGGTATTTACATATACTTTTTGGGATTTTCACATAGATTTTTGTAAAATTAGGGAAGGGAATGCTTAGGGAGCTAAATAATACATTAGTTGTTAGTATGACATTGTGAGGTGAGTGTGTAGGGTAAAATGCTAAGTTTTAAGGAGGAAAACTTAGGAATGGGAAATGAGGGAATTGAGAGTAAATATTTTTACACAAGAAATGTGGCTTCTTTCCCTTGACTGAACTTCATGGTTTGACCTGGTACTCTGTCATGGAATGAAGTGGAACAGGACACTTGAGCAGATCTCAAGGTCCTTGGGGATGTTAATAAATGATATTTGGGGAAAAAGGGGGAAGTTAGACATGCTTCCAATGTTATGTCCTCAATCCTCTGCCATGGTGCCAATACCCTGAATGGAATGAGTCTTTCTCTTGATAAGCCAATTGGTGATGGCCCCTCACTTTTGCAACCTTCCACTACTTACCCAACCTAGTAATCCTAACATTTTTTCTTCATTTGAAGTGGGTGCACTTGAATTAGCAGACCCTGATTGTTCTCTTTTTCTTTTGACTACCCTCCTATCTAAATCTACCCTTATTTCTTCCAAGGACCCAGATTAAGCAGTTGGGCTCCTTCATATCTCTACCTAGCTAGCCATCTGCCAAGCTTAAGCTGTTTGGACAGGAGCCATTCTCTGTTCTGCAACAAGCAATTTAAACATGGCATGGTCCATATTAGACTGTTGGGCTATCCATCAAGTATGATTAGCATCAGTATTTGTAGACTATGATACTCCCACAAGATAGTAGTGGCATTTTTACTGGCCACTTTCCTGGTCTTTAGTTTGGGGTTCATTTTCACTATTCTTTTGACCATTTGATTTTCCTGCCTTTTGATCATTCTTTTAAGGCATACCCTCTTTTCATTTTTTAATTTTCCTAGTATGTACACAAAATAGGATCCTTTGCAGCCTGCAATGATGAACATATTTGGCCCTTCCACTGTCAATCATGAAAGATGAACATATGCTTCATCTAGCCAAGGCGTCAATCGAGCCTTCAGTATTTCCTCCTTGTCATGTGCTTCGCTAAGCTTTGTGTAATGGTGATGGTGCGTGCCACTGCTTTAACCTCATCACATCTCTGTTGTCACTCTCATGCCTCTATTTCTAGCCTCTACGCATTGGGATCCTCCTATAGGCTGGTGACTACTTCGAGTAACTGCTCGAAGCGTGCAGTGCATTCCTTCACCGTGACATCTACAACTGCTACTACATCTTTGACATCGATCATGCGCTGCTCTTTAACCTCTCATGGAGTCGAAGGTTGGGCCCCTCAACTTGAGCTCTATAATTTTAAGGTTCATTTCAAACTAAACCTTAGCCAACTTTGTTCTCGCTTCACGCAATTCCCTAGAAAGCTTCAAAATTATCGGATCCACTAGCGCATGTTCAGGAATATCCAGTTCTAGAACAATCTTGCATGCCTCAACCACCACCATGGTCATGTGCTCATTCTTTTCCATGATGGCCTTAAGAAGATCAATGGAATAATTCTTCTGCATAGCCATTTGAGCATTTTTCACCTTCTACTTAATGATAAAGTTCAAGGTGCACTGTTCCCGAGCCCAAAGTTTTGCGATCACACCATCTTGCAAGGTGTGAAGGGATTCACTTGGAAGCACAACCAAATTTAGACCAACTCTATTGAGGGCACTGACAATGGCCCTGTCAACTTCTGCTTCTATAGTTAGCACTCCATCCCGTAGTGTTATGGCCCGGGGATCCATAGTGCGCACCATTTCTATTGCCTCTAAAGTTCTAGGTGCCAAACTATTTGATGCCGCACTGATTTGCCCCACATTGGTTTGTACCTATGACACCTGGATCTGCAACTTGCATAGACCCATTTGAATGGCACCCAAGGCCTATTTATGTTGCTTCTTAAACTACTACAACAATTTCACAGTCGCATACCTCACCGTATCACCAATGTTATTCAAATCACCTTCTGTCAAGGTGATTGGGTTGAGGGGCATGTTGCTGGCCTTGGAATTCTTTCACAACCTTACTTTCTCCTTCTCCCTATTGCGCTTAACCTGGAATGGAGTAGTCATTGAGTCTGCTCCTCCTTGTTCAGATCGCTACTCTTCTTCTTCTATCTTCGGGGAAGGATAATTCTGACTCCTGTCAGAATCATGCTCCTCCTCTTCTTCCTGTCCTTCTGTTTGCTTTTTGGCAGCACACTTCACTTTGGCTTTGTCCTTAGCCTCTTTCTTCCTCTTTTCAGCCAACTGTTCCATATTTAGTATGGCCTCTTCCATCTTATGCTTCGTTGTAGATTTGCTAGACCTAGTTGTCAAGTCTGAGGTTGTGCACCACTCTGTTGGCCAAAGGTCAAGGACTGTCGCGATTTCATTGTCTATGGCTAGGTATGGAAAGTCATACCACTTTTGATCAGGGTCCTTCTGCGATCGCATGGAGATACAGTGGAAGTCTTCCTTGAACTCCACATACCCTGCTAATTATTCGAAGACAATTGGTGATAACCGCGGTTTGCAGTTGATGGCCATGTTGATACTCATCTCCATCAAGATCCAAAATAGCTTGATATCCTTGATCCTTTAGGGGTCCTTGGTGGCCCAAAGTGAAGTGAACTTCATTGCTTCCTGTAAATATTTTGCGACCAGAGGAAAATCACAATCCTCTAGTAACTCCCATGCAACCAGTACTATGGATAGCAGCAGCCATGCATAGTGAAAAGTTTTGCTTTGATCTTGCGCCTCTCTATAGTTCGCAAGGAAATCGCTGTAAACATAGCATGCCCAGTTTAATTGTACACCCTCTGCGCACTGGGCTACTAATGATACGACTGGTGCCGACACTTCATCTGCACGACCCTTCGTCATAATTTTCCCAACCAGGATTTGGGTGGCTACTTTGACTGCAGGGTCAATTATACTAGAAATGGAGTAGCCGCGCAGGTTCTTGGTGAGCTTAAATTTGTCCTTCATTTTCTTGATGAGGTCACTCTCACCTATATTTCCGCCAAATTCCATGGCCAGATTTAGTCTTGAATGCAGCAACCGAGTGATCCTATGGATCAACATGTTAGTGATCGGTATTGGTTCTTGTAACCACAGGCACCCATCATGCACCGAGCATAGTAGTTGTTTGATCACTATCATGGTTATGGCACGTGGTTGTAGTGCGGCACCCATAGCATGTTTGGCAGTCCTGCCTTGTCCACCCCTTTTATCCACTTCCTTGGCTCCAACGCAGTCACACCAAAGTCCTTATAGAACACACGGTGCATGAATTGATCAATCACTAAGTGGGGAAAGTGCTCCACATCAGCCAAATCCCAATCCTCCAGCTTTAAATTGGGGACGCATGCTAGGCGCAATCCTTAGAATTCAATATTTTCTGGTAACAATGGTGTGTGCAGTGTGACTTTTCTCTCATCAATGTCCTTTGCGACCTTTTCCTTGCCTCAGTGCGGAGGAATGTATTCGGGAAGTTTAGAGATAGGGTCGGACCCTTCAACGTCAACGTCCTCCATCCCCATGTTAATGTCTTCCCCACCCATACTGATATCTTCAATGTATTCTTTCAGGTTCGAGGTCAACTACCTTTCCCTTCTCCTACATGGTGGTATTTTCCTTCTGTGAGTGTTTTTGGGTGACACGCACACCAATGGTGTCACTTTCTACTTATCTTTCTTTGTTTTCAGACCCTCTTTGGTCGACATAGGCCTCGACCTGGGTGAACTTGGTGATTTGGGGACCTCTACAGGTACTTCAACACTTCTTATCTTCGGGGCAGCTTCCTCAGCTACATTTCTACCTCCGAGGTAGCTCCCTTAGCTAGCATTGCTTCTCCAACACTCATGGTTTTTGCGGGCGCCGACATGATGCTAGTCAAAAATTCCTGTGTTTCCTTCGACAAACTCTCAAATTCTAAACTCGCTATCAAATCTTCAAATTTCTCACGGTTTATACGCGGTTGAGAGCTCAACACCTCAATTCTCAAAATGCCAAGTGTTTTTCGTGGGCAACCATCTGTAATTTATAGGCATTTTTGAATTCAAATTTGACCACTCCCCCCAAAATCCATTCATAAATTATATATTGGCGGGAGATTTTCAAAGATCTTGCCCTTAAATTTCGACTTAAATTCTCCCCCGCTCCATTTAGCCATTTTTTTCATCGTCAAATCATGAACAATTACCATAATGGTCACTTTCTGGCTACCCTGTGTAGTCCCTTCTTTGATAGCGCAGCTCCCCGTGCGTTTCTGCTAACATTGTGACATTCCTTCATTCCGCGCAGTTGCTCAATCACGCAGCTCCACAACCTAGGAAATGTAGTTTATAGTCCAGCACTTTCTTTCAGCTGCGTGGAGTGCTAAGACCGTGCTTCCATCATGTAGTCATCTAGCTAAATCGTCGGTGTATGGCTTCAATCAGCTGCCATTCACCTTTTCCGGGAAGGGTTTGCTAGGTGTGGAGTTTGACTATCTTCTTTGTTCAAAGGTATCACCGCATTGGACCCCAGTTCATAATGTGGCGGCAACACTGCCCATAATATTTTCACTGCAAGGGGGGTCCAGGGGATTGGACAATATAAAAGGAAGGACTGGTTGTTTCTCTATGGACATAGCCCAAATTGGGTGAACCACATATATCTGTGTCTCTCTTGTTTTATGCATTTTCTATGTTTATAGTTCTGCAATATTTTATGTGTTCCAATGCTCTGTAATATATAATTTTCTAACAACTGGTATTAGAGCCGAAGGTCTATTTGGCTTATAAACTCATAGGAGAGAAGGGTTCTTGGTTCGAGTGGGAGAAATGGTGGAAGAAGGTACGTTTAGGGTCAAAAAATTTAACAGCCAAAACTACTAGCTATGGAAGATGTAGATGGAATATTATTTGTACTAGAAAGATCTGTACCAACCAATGAGCGAAAAGGCAAGGAAGCCAATGAGTATGACAAACACAGAATGGGATATTCTTGACAGAGAGGCACTTGGAACAATATGGTTGTGCCTAGCGGCATCGATAGTGTTTAATATTTCAAAGGAAACGACAATAGAGGGTTTAATGTCAGCATTGGCCAAACTATATGAAAAACCCTCGGCCTCAAATAAGGCATTTCTTGTGAAGCGTTTATTTAATATGAAAATGTTAGAAGGTGTATCAGTTGTTGATCATTTAAATGAATTTAATACATTTACCAGTCAATTAAGTTCTATAGGGGTAACTTTTGATGATGAAGTTAGGGCTCTGTTATTTCTGTGCTCTTTGCTAGAAAGTTGGAATGGTTTAGTTATGGCCATTAGTAAATCTGTCTCTAGATCTAGTACTTTAAAGTTTGATGATGTTGTCGGTGCAATCCTTAGTGAGGAAATGTGATGGAAAACCTCTAGTGAGACATTAGGTAATGCTTTGACTGTAAAGACTAGGGGAAGAAAAATGGAAAGAGGAAAGAGCCTAGATATCATAGTAAGTCAAGGAAAGGAAGATCCAAGTCTAGATCAGGGATAGTGTGTTGGAAATGTGGGAAGGAAGGACACCTGAAGAAAGACTGCAATTCTAGGAAGGGAAAAGAAGGAGACACACAACAAGAAAACAATCATGAAACAAATGTGACAAGTGATTGTTTGCAAGATGCTTTGATTCTTCCATTAGAAAATATTATTGATTCCTAGGTGGTAGATTCAGGGGCCTCATTCCATGCGACACCTGATAGGAAACATTTCCATGATTATCTTCAAGTAGATTTTGGATAGGTTTGATTGGGTGATGATAAACCCTACGAAATCATTGGAATGGGTACAATTTTCATAAAACAACAGAATGGAAATGAATGGTTATCAAAGCAGGTAAGGCATGTTCTATATTTGAAGAAAAATCTAATTTCAACTGGGCAGTTGGAAGGTGAAGGCTGTGTAACTACTTTCACAGATAAAACCTGGAAGGTCACTAAAGGAGCCCTGGTAATAGAAAAAGGAGAAAAGGGTGGTACATTGTACTTATGCAATGGTATTTCTAATTTTGTTAATGCTTTAACCTCTAGAGGAGAATATACGCCATTATGGCATCATAGGCTTAGGCACATGAGTGAGAAGGGGATGCAGATGCTTCACTCAAGAAATTTGTTGCCAGGTTTGAAGCATTTTGATTTAAAATTAAGTGAGAATTGTGTTTATGGAAAACAGAAAAGAGTCAGATTCCTTAGAGTCAGGAAAGAAAAGAATAGCGAAAAATTAGATCTTGTGCATACAGATGTATGGGGACCTACTCAAGTATCATCTCTCAATGGCTCTCATTATTATGTTACTTTTACTGATGATGCAACTAGAAAAACATGTATTTATTGTATTCAAAATAAATCTGATGTATTTGATAGTTTTAAGAAATGGAAATCTTTGGTTGAAAATGAGATAGGAAAAAGGTTAAAGTGTCTTATATCAGACAATGGAGGTGAATATTGCAGCAAAGAGTTTGATAGAAACTATTCAGAGAATGGAATTCGCAAAGAGAAGACAGTTCCAAGAACACCACAAGAAAATGGTGTGTCAAAAAGGATGAATAGGACAATCATGGAGTGTGCAAGGTGCATGAGATTTCATGTAGAATTGTCTTTACAAAATTGGGCAGATGTTGTAGATACTATTATTTATCTAATAAATAGAGGGCCTTCAAGTTCCTTGGATGTTGGTATTCCATAGGAGGCATGGATAGGTAAAAAGGTAAACTACTCTTTTTTAAAGAGTTTTGGTTGTGAAGCCTTTGTCCACATTAATAAGGAAAATAGAACAAAGCTTGAGGACAAATCAAAGAAATGTACCTTTATTGGATATGGTGTTAATGATTTTGGTTATCTCTTTTATGATTGTGAAAAACAAAAAATCATTAGAAGTAGAGATGTCATATTCAATAAAAGGTTTTGTATAAGGACAGATGTAGGAAAATAAACAGGAACAAGAAAACAAATAATATGCAGTTCTTGATGACACCACAGAAAAAGTAAAGGTGCCTAAAAATCATAATGATCAACCACTAGAACAACAACAACAACCACAACAGCAACAAGCACCTCAAACACTTGAAAGTGGTGTTAGAAGATCTACTAAGATAAGTGGACCCCCTGAACGATACTCTCCTTCATTATATTATGTATTGTTGACTGATTCGAGTGAACTAGAATGTTATGAAGAAGTAGTATAGATAGAAATCGAGAAGAAGTGGGTGCAAGCCATGAAAGAAGAAATGGAATCCTTAGCACATAACCAGAGTTGGGACTTAGTTAGGTTACCTATAGGTAAAACGACATTTCAAAGTAAATGGGTTTACAGGTTGAAGGAAGAAGATGGAGGTAGAAAAAGGTATAAAACTAGACTTGTGGTGAAGGGGTTTGCACAGAAAAAGGGTATAGACTTTGACAAGATATTTTCTCTTGTTGTTAAAGTGACTTCAATAAAAACTATTTTAAGTCTAGTAGTAGTTGAAGATTTGCATCTTGAGAAGTTATATGTAACGACAACCTTTCTCCATGGGGATTTGGAGGAAGAGATATATATGTAGCAGCCACAAGGATATGAGGTAAAAGGGAAGGAGAAACTAGTGTACAGGTTGAAGAAGAGCTTGTATGGATTAAAATAGGCTCCAAGGCATTGGTATCTAAAATTTGATAGGTTTATGTCTGAACAAGGCTATACTGGATGTCACTCTGATCATTTTGTTTATCACAAAAGGAAAAATGATGGAAACTATATTATATTGTTATTGTATGTAGATGACATGCTTGTTGCAGGTTCTAACATGCAGGAAATAAATGTTCCCAAAAGAAAATTAGAAAACTCATTTGCAATGAAGGATTTGGGTGCTGCAAAACAAATCCTTGTTATGAGAATAACTAGAGACAGGAAGAATAAAAAATTAACATTGTCTCAGTGTGAGTACATAGAAAAGGTGTTGAAAAGATTTAATATGCAAAATGCAAAACTAGTTAGTATACCTTTCACTAGCCATTTCAAATTAAGTAAGGAGGTGTGTCCCAAGGCTCGGGAAGAAATGGATTATATGTTTAAAGTTACATATACATCAGCAGTTGGAAGCTTAACGTTTGTAATGGTTTGCACAAGGCTTGTTATTTCACATGCAACGGGAGTTGTAAGAAAGTACATGAACAATCCAGGAAAAGAACATTGGATGGCGGTGAAGTGGATTCTCAGGTATTTGAGAGGTAGCAAAAATCAAGCATTATGCTTTGGTGGTTAAAACATTTCTCTACATGGATATTTTGATGTAGATATCGTGGGTGATAGAGATAATAGGAGGAGCACAACAGGGTATGTGTTTACTATAGTGGAACAACTGTTAGTTGGGTTTCAAAACTACAAAGTGTTGTTTCACTCTCAACAACGGAAGTAGAGTATGTTGCTGCTACAGAGGCTAGTAGAGAAATGATTTGGTTACAAAGGTTTCTGGATGAATTGGGTAAGAAGAAGTATTTGGGCAGGTTATATAGTGACAGCTAGAGTGTCATACATCTTAAAAAGAACTCTGCATTTCATTCCAAGACAAAATATATACAACTCAAGTATCATTTCATACGGTCAATGTTGGAATATGGATAGTTGAAGTTGGAAAAGATACACACTAGCCAAAATCCTGCAGATATGTTAACAAAAGTTCTAACTGGGGAGAAACTAAGATTTTTCTCGGTTTCAATTGGTCTTTAGGTATGATGAAGAAGATAAGAAACAACTAGGTCCAAAGTGGAGTCGTTATCCAAAAAATCAAGCAGCAATGGAGTTTTTATAATCAATCTCCAAGTGGGAGATTGTTGGGTGTGGAGCCTGATTATCTTCTTTATTCAAAGGTATCACCGCATTAGACCCCAGTTTGTAATGTGGTGGCAACGCCAACTGTAATATTTTCTTTGCGAGGGAGGTCCATGGGGCAACACCCCCGAAGCTAAAAATAGATGTAAAATTGCCTTGTAAAATGTTGTAATTTCGTAGTGAATTTGGGCTGTTCATAAGGTAGAGATATGATAGTAGAAGTTATGTTTAATTTAGGGTTTTCTTCCCTGGAAGGAAATCCCTCGCTATATATGAGGGAATTGTATTGCGTCTATGTAGATCTATATTCTAAGTGAGAAAGAGAGAGTAGATTGAGTGAGAGAGAGGAGAGAATTACAGAGGATCTACTGTAGGTTGTATCTCTTCAGTTTATTGGATAATATAAAAGGAAGGACGGGTTGTTTCTCCATGGATGTAGCCCAAATTGGGTGAACCACGTATATCTGTGTCTCTCTTATTTTATGCATTTTCTGTGTTTATATTTATGCAATATTTTATGTGTTCCATTGCTCTCTAATATATAATTTTCTAATAGGGTTCTCCATTTAATTTTACCAACTGAACTGCTCCACCGTCGGTAATCTCCTTAATGACATATGGCCTCAGCCAATGCATCCTAAATTTTCCTGGAAATTTATCAAACTTGTTGTCATATAATAAAAATAAATCATTTACCTTGAAGGTGTGCAGTTTGATGTGCTGATCGTGCCATGCCTTTTCACACTCCTTTTGAACTTGTTGATGGAATCCAGCTAGAAATCTATCCTCTTCAAGCTCTGTTAGTTGCACGAGCCTCTCCTCCAAGGCTCCACGATCCGCCATTCCTGTGAATGCTGCTATGCATAGAATAGGTACAATATACTCCATCGGCATCACAACTTCTACGCCATAAACCATCCCGAACGATGTTTTTCTAGTCAGCTTCTTGCAAGTCGTTCTATAAGCCCACAACACCGTGAGTATGAACACATCCCAGTCATTTCTTTAAGCATTGAAAACCTTTGTTAGCGCTCTCCAATATTTTATTAAATTATTCCACCATCCCATTAGCTTACAGATGATAAGGCATACTTTTTTTATGGTAAACCTAAAATTCCTTCGTCAATGCGTTGATCGTTTCATTAAGAAAATGTGTACCGCGATCGCTCATCAAAATCTTCAGACACCCAAACCTTGTCAGTACATACTCAAAAATGAACTTTGTTGCTGTTGCGCCTATATATTCCTTCATAGGTTGTGCCTTTGCCCATCTGGTTAAATACTCAGTCGCAGTGATGATGTACCGCACACTTATCTTCTTTCCTGGAGGCTAAATTGTTCCCACTAAGTCAATTGCCCATTTCTCCAAGGGCTGTAACAATATCTAAGGATTCAGGAGTAACTCATCCCTCCGTGAGGGTATTCTAGTCCTTTGGCATTCATCACATGCCCTACAATATGCCTTTGAATCCTTATGTAGTGTCGGCCACCATAACCTAGTGCATAGAATCTTCTACTACGTTGCTTTGCACACATAATATCCTCTCGCAAATCCTCCATGAGCCTCAGTGAGGATGTTGTTTCATTCAAATTCTAGCATATAACGTTGCAGTATTTCATCTGATCCCATTTTATATAATTGTCGTGTAATGAAAAAAAAGTCTGTCGCGTGCACCACTAATTCCTTCTTTTGTTGGCTAGTATATCCTTCTGGAGTCGTTCCTATCATATGGAAGTGTATAATATCTTCAAAGCAAATATTAGTGAAGCACACCATAAAAATTTGCACGTCAGGTAGTCCTTCCTCCAAATTAGCAGGCTCCCCTCCGTTTCAATGCATAACAGATGATCCAGTCTAGCATTCAAGCGTTGTTGTTTCACAATGACTTCAAAATCATATTCCTAGAAAAACAACAACCACCTGCATATCTTCCCCCCCAACACAGGCTTGTTGACTAGGTATTTCAATGCAAAATGGTCTATATACATCTTAAAATGTCCGCCCAACAGATAATGTCTGAACTTCAAGAGTGTGTACATCATAGCTAATCCTTCGCACTCTGTCATGGAATATTTTTTCTCAACTTTACACAACTTCCTACTTGCAAATACTATAAGATGATCCAAGTCCCCTTGACTGGCCTATGTCAGTACTTCTCATAGCAGAATACATGACTCATCCACATGCACATGAAATTCCTTCCCCCAATCTGGGAAGACTAAGATTGGCGCGGTGACCATTTTCTCCTTTAGCACATCCAAGCTCTTCAGACATTCTTCATTCCAACAGAATGTAACATCCTACTTTAATAGTTTTTCCATCAGTGCGGTGATCTGGGCATAGTTCTTGATGAATTTCTTATAGTATCCCATATTCCCTAATGTTACACATAGCCGTTTCACACTCCTTGGCACCTCCAAATTGATTATGACTGCGATCTTTGTAAGGTCTACCATTAAGCCTTGTCTGCATACCACATGACCCAACAAGATCCCAAAAGGGAAACAAACAAACATTTCTTCAAATTGAGCATGATATGGTACCTCTGGCATGTATCTAGCATCAAGCATAGACTTTCCACATGGCGATTTACCAATCCAAACACTGTCCAATCATCAAAGTATACCTCTAGAAATTTATGAATGAAGTCCTTGAATGCTGCGATGACTACATGCAAAAAGATTGCCGGTGCATTTTTCAGCCCAAAAGGCATTACAGTGTACTGAAAGCATCCGCACTCAGTCACGAAGGTTGTCTCACTTCTATCCTCGAGCGCGATTTTGATCTGATTGTACCCAAAGAACCCATCACTGAATGAATATGCTTCCTGGCCTCCTACATTATCTAGTACCTCATTGGTAAACGGAGTTGGGAAAGGATCATGCATGCAAGTGTCATTCAACTTCTTGAGGGCTATGCATATCCTTATTTCATCCTTCGGCTTCTTCTCTTAGACTACCATTGGGCTTACCCAATCAGATTCTTCCACTGGCTTGATAATGTATGTCGTGAGCATCTTATCCAACTCTAAGTGGACATTTTCTTTATACTTCGGATTGAGGTGGTAAGGCCTTTGCTTGAGTGGCTTCACGTCTAGTTTTAAAGTGATCTTCATGACACCCAATTCCCCTATTATCCATTTTAGATCTAAAAACTTCATGGGGAACAAATATTGATATTCGCGAAGTAGTTCGGTGACCTTATCTACTATCGTGTCATCCCAGTAGTCCCCAATCTTTGCAAACTTCAGCTCTGCCTCTGTGCCAATGTTCACCTGTCTAGTTTTGAGTGGCTCGGTTATGTTTGGGTTCTCTAGTTATGGTCCTTCAACTTCACGATGACCTTTAGTCTTCAGGATATTAATCTTCCTCGGGTCTTTGTATTCTTCTTCCAGTGTTACATTTTAGCACTATAGTGCGTGGCTCAGCTGGGTAGTCCAATAAGGTTGAATCAAATCTAGAGGATCCTGTGGTCTCCTAAAGATTGTTGTCTTAACCTCCTGCAACACTTCATCGATACATTCAAACCCATCCTCAAAGTTGAACGTCATCAAAAATATTTGGTGCAAAACATCCCACTCTTCAGTGCCATGGTAGAGTTTCGTCTCCAAGTACCAATCATCGGTAGAACATCCAAAGAATGACAAAGCAGATGGACCAACTCCGGCTGAGGCTTCGCTCCATACACTTTAGTCCATTTGGCCAAATGGTCACGTGGATCATTTCTCACATCATACTTTTCTATTAGCCACACTTGTGGGTGACCAAACTACACTCTCATCATTATTTTGTATACACGCCAATCATCAAAACTGTCCTTGTGTGTGCCCCACCATCTTGTAGGTGTAGCACA
>APFE031745465.1:3158-18634 GCA_000404065.3 Pinus taeda
GGAAAGGGCATTTAACTACATGGGAGAAATAAGGAGAAACTGAAAACCGGGGTGGGAAAACAGAAATTTTTAACACAGCAGGCATCCATAAC
Source organism: Pinus taeda (assembly GCA_000404065.3). Taxonomy (NCBI): domain Eukaryota; kingdom Viridiplantae; phylum Streptophyta; class Pinopsida; order Pinales; family Pinaceae; genus Pinus; species Pinus taeda. The sequence goes on from APFE031745465.1 coordinate 3,251, forward strand.
CTTGACGGGTTAACCTCTTAAACCTATTTTACACTGAAGGATCTAGTCCAATGTTTCCTACCATTTTAGATTTATATTATTGATATTGCTTTTACAATTGGTAGATGGGGGAGTGACTTTATAAAGCAATTTAAAGGCATAATATGATACCTTTCAGAGTGACTTTAATTACGTGCATAATGTCTTGGATGCATAAGGTACTTATAGGTACTCAAAGGACATAGCATGAATGAGCCATTTTTAATGTGAGATGGATGAGGCTAACCAAAGAAGAACCAAAAGACACCTAAATTCATACTAATCATAGTGTTCATGTATGCTTTCGAATTTTTATAGTGTTCCACTATGAGTAGATACTTAATCAAATCTTCTACAAGTCTTAATAAGGATGCTCGGATAGCATGCTTTGGTGTTTTGGTTATAGTATTCAAGTTTTTTTTATTGGTAACATTGTATGGAGCTTTTGACTTTGTTTCAATCCCTTTAGTATGTTTTGGTAACTACATTTTGAGAATTTCTTTTGTATTGATAATAAGAAATTTGTATGCATAAGAAAAAAAATGAAATTCTAGAACATAAAAGGTATTTTAGCTATGAGTAGTTTAGAAATATCATTCAATTCAGCTTCTATGAAAAATACTTCTTATTCAATCATTTTTGTGAAATGGTGGTCTTAAAACAAATAAACAATAAAGCATGAATGTGTCATTATTAACAACTTGAGGAAAAAGGAAAGACGTCATCAAATAATCCCCTTAAGTGTTCCATTTCATTGACAAAGATGTCTTTTTTGCTTTTGAAAATATTCTTCCATTATTTAAGCATCCCAAACTAACAAGATCCTCGAATCCGATTTTTTTTTTCAAAATAGCTTTGGTCATGAAGATGAAAAATGCCTAAATCTCATGAATTGAGTGTACATTGAATGAATGATTAAGATTCATAATTTTGGAAATTGAAATTCTGGTTACTGGTACCGAAATTATAGAAATTGAAATTTTGGGTACTAGTACCAAATTGAGTACCAAAAGTTTGGAAATTGAAATTCTAGTTGGTTGAAATATGGTACCAGATGGTTGGTATGCAATACTGGACGATGTTGCAATGCAATCATTTCCATTGATTTTAGGCATCCATCCTAAAAATATCCTCAAATTAAGATGATTACCTTCGTATAAAGTTCCAAACATGATTCTCATAGTTTACTTTATTGAAAAAAAACTAGAAACAAGTCTAACTATCATAAAGAAATAACAAGTGGGAAATAATTGTAGTAGTTGAACCATGTTGTTGTTTGAAATAAGACTGAGTGGAAATCTTAATTAAAACAATATGCAATCGAAATAAGCCTTGATAAAAATCTATTGTAGGAACATAGACCTCATCTTTCAACTAGTTGCCTTTTTAACTTTCAACATTTCCACTTATACAAAATAAAAAAATAAAAAAATGTTGCACTATATTTTAGAACTAAACTAACTATTATATGCATCATTTATTTATTCACTATCCTACTCTACCTAAGAAAAATAAATTCCTCTCCTCAAGTATAGGAGTATTTCCAATGTAACCATGTGTGTAATAGGTGTAAAAATGCATTCATACTCAAGTTTAAAATATAATCTTCAATGCATACCTGAGTATAAAGAACCAGTTGTTTTAATGATGATGTCAAAAATTAAGTAAGACTGAAGGAGTGGTATGGCCTTACAGTGGCTTGAAACCAACTTTCAACAAAATCTAAATGCTCTTGGTTTACCTCTTTATTTGGCTCACTTGGCATATCATCATTTATCGTGCCATGCAGATCTTCTATTATTAGATGATTATCCTCTTGTGTGCTCAGAGGATCTGTAGATAGGCATGTAAAAAAAATTAAGTATCAAGTTCTAATGGTTTCTTTTCATTAGATGTGGTCCATGACTCTTTAGTTTCCTCGACAATTTTTCAAGGGTGAAGATATTCCTATGGATACGGTTCATGGAGTTATTATTCTTATATCACTTTTGGAGAGGTGGATAAATTCTTAACTGCTGTCAAGATTTGTTCTTGCTAAGAAGTAGAGGTCCCAGTTGCTTCTAGGATTTGAGAGAGTTCTTTCAAACTCTTGATCATCCTTGAACATTGTTTTTTTGGTTTCTAATCCATGTTTCACACATGGATTAGTGTAGGGGGGTTCTTACAGTACCAAAAACCTAAAAATCCTAAAGAAATCAAAAGGAAACAAATCCAAGCAAACCAATTATGTACTTGAAGTGCCACCATACTATTAAGACCCTATTGTCACCAAGTTATTTGTTCACACAAGTTATGCTTCTCTTATTTTCATGAATCAATCTAAAGGAAAATACACTTGGAAAGAAAAATAAGGAAACAATGAGGCTTTGAATCCTACCTTTAATCCTACGCATATGAAAAAGAAACTAGAAAATCAATGAGAGACAACCAGACTTTGGAGCAACCCCACCATAGTGGATGCATGGCTCTTCACTCACGTCTTATCGTACTTTCTCCACCCTCTAGTTTCCTTGAAAATCTTACCACAAACATTAATATACTAAAACTTAGCCTACCAATGAAAAATGTTGGCTGGACCGTTTGCAACTTACAGACAATGGCGCAAAAAATGTTAGGTGTTTTAATTCCCTAATTAATCACCCTTCATTAAAATATCAACCAAGGATCATAAACTTCGAGTTAAAATATAACACCAGTCTAGGCACACCTCTACATGCCTATTTTTCTAATTAGCTACAAAATCCTAAACTGCAAACTACAAGTGTTTCGGTACTAGGATGTGGTACCTATTTTGGAGTAGAACTCTTGTTACTGAAATATATCAAGAACCAGATTAAAGATCTATATAACTCTCAAGCCTAGGAAAAATGATTCAAACTTGATCACACTGTGTTAAAGTTGTTATCCTAGAAAATCTGGAAATAGGGGAATAACTCTAATAAAAGACTATATGAAATATAAATTAGGAAAAGATAAGAATAAAGTGTTAAACAAATCAAGAAACTAATGTGGCAACATAGAGGAAAACTCAATGTTATTTAAGTGCTGATAATACACAATTCGAACTGAAAATCTATAGTGAAGCATTACAAAACAAATTCCTTTCTTAAATGCAATCCAACCATTCCAATCATTTAATTAGTTCTATCTCATACTCAAAGGAAACATGAATATAACAACTTTGTACTAAATGAAAATTAACTATGCACAGGAAGTCCTAATTAAAATTAACTTTTATAGGGCTTAGCTGAGATTGATGGTGGTCCCTTGCCAACAATCTTAGGCAAGCTAAATTACTACAATAAACTAACTATTTAATAACACATCAACGATTAGGAAATAAATGTCGAAATATTATATTAATAAGTCTTAAATAAAGCATGTACAACATAGTTCCAAGCTACAAATTAAAACAAAGTTTTGAGAAGTTCTTAAATAGTACTCCCACTATTCTCTTGCTTTGTTCTCTCTTCCTCTCTCTAACCTTGATAACATTTCTAGTGACTCTGTTTAAAGAGATCACTTTCCAAAGAGAGTTCTGAACTAAATCAAACAAAAAGATAATAGAAAATGTGATCGTAGACTCAATTAAGACAAGTCATATCTTGAAGATCATCGGTCCAGTCCAACATATCCCACGAAGATATGTCGTGGTACTAAACTTAGAGAAGAATGTTATAAATGCTACCAAGAAAAGTATGGTTTTCTTGGAAGTATTGATTTGTTGACTGGTACCGAATTTCTGTAAAATTCCAAACTGTTGACTAGTACCAAATACTTGCCTAGTGTTAAACAACTAATCCAAGTGTTGAACTATTGAATTGAACTGTTAAAAACTTGGGAGTTCACATTTTCACATCAAGAGCCTTAGTAAAGATGTAACCATATTTTTATGTTATCAATAGGATATAAATTTCACTTAAACATTTATCTAAATCAACTAAAGAAGGATGAAAATGAATCTAATCCATGGCCTTTTACCTCCATTCATAATTTAGATAATCTAATAGGTATAAGGACAATTTTGAGTGTTAAAGGACAAAAAATGGGGGATGGTCATGTAAAATGGTGAAGTAAGGTATCAAAAAGAGGAAAAAATGGGTCCCAACATGTATGCGGCTCTCCCCGCAACTTAGGTACGTGTGTTCGCGCAAGTTTCATTCGGGAATCTCTCCTCTGGGATGGAATTGTTCTTACTCACTAAACCACTCTCATTTCTTTATGGCACTCATTAGTGCACCACACTTACTTGCCCTCATCATCCACTTTATCTTGGATAACGTTCCCTTCATATTTTCTTCACAAAATACTTAAAGACCTCGTTCAGGTCTAATTTTCCCCGCCTCACCTCATGATGCATATCATCTTAACTAACATCCCCCGAACACTCTCTTCTGAAATACTTCACCAGTTCCTTCTGGTCTAGTTTCTCTCGGGATGGTGACATTGCCACATTATCACATGCAACTTCAAACTCATCACCTCGCACATGCCATCTAGCATATTCACATGGAAAATATGTTTCCATACTTAACTATCAAGAAAATTTCAATTAAGAAAAGTCTTGGAACCCCGGATTTAGGTCTTCAAAGAACTTAAGTGCAACTGCTACCCGCGCCTTTCATCTAGGAATGTCCCCTCAAGGATCAAATTTTCATGAATTCCTTCTAACCTATGTTGGTATTGTCACATCATCATATGTCACTTCAAACCCATTGTTTAGCAGATGAAATGTGTCATATTCACATGGTTGACTTTGTCTACATTCGGGTCTAGTTTCTCCCACTTCACCTCATGATGCATGTCATCCTGGCTAACATTCCCCAAAAACTTTCGCCCAAAAGACATCACGAGTTCCTTCCAGTCTAGTTTCTTCCGAGATGGAAACATTGCCACATTATCACATGCAACTTCAAACTCACCATCTCACACATGCCATCTAGCATATTCACGTGGACAATCTATTTCCATACTTAAATGTTGAGTGAATTGCCCTTAAAATAAGTCCTCGAACCCCAAATGTAGGTCTTTCTAAAACTTAAGTACAAATCCTACCTACACTTTTCATCTGAGAATTTCCCCTTCGGTATCAAATTATTGCGACATCCTTTTAGTTCAATTTCTCCCAGCTTGGCGATATTGTCACATCAACATATGTCACTTCAAAGTTCACATTTTCACATCAAGAGCCCTAGTAAAGATGTAACCATATTTTTATGTTATCAATAGGATATAAATTTCACTTAAACATTTATCTTAATCAACTAAAGAAGGATGAAAATGAATCTAATCCATGGTTGTTTACCTCCATTCATAATTTAGATAATCTAATAGGTATAAGGACAATTTTGAGTGTTAAAGGACAAAAAATGGGGGATGGTCATGTAAAATGGTGAAGTAAGGTATCAAAAAGAGGAAAAAATGGGTCCCAACATGTATGCGGCTCTCCCCGCAACTTAGGTACGTGTGTTCGCGCAGGTTTCATTCGGGAATCTCTCCTCTGGGATGGAATTGTTCTTACTCACTAAACCACTCTCATTTCTTTATGGCACTCATTAGTGCACCACATTTACCTGGCCTCATCATCCACTTTATCTTGGATAATGTTCCCTTCATATTTTCTTCACAAAATACTTAAAGACCTCATTCAGGTCTAATTTCCCCCGCCTCACCTCATGATGCATATCATCTTAACTAACATCCCCCGAACACTCTCTTCTGAAATACTTCACCAATTCCTTCTGGTCTAGTTTCTCTCGGGATGGCGACATTGCCACATTATCACATGCAACTTCAAACTCATCACCTCGCACATGCCATCTAGCATATTCACATGGAAAATATGTTTCCATACTTAACTATCAAGAAAATTTCACTTAAGAAAAGTCTTGGAACCCCAGATTTAGGTCTTCAAAGAACTTAAGTGCAACTGCTACTCGTGCCTTTCATCCAGGATTGTCCCCTCAAGGATCAAATTGTCATGACTTCCTTCTAACCTAGTTTCTCTCGCCATGTTGGTATTGTCACATCATCATATGTCACTTCAAACCCATTGTTTAGCGGATGAAATGTGTCATATTCACATGGTTGACTTTGTATACATTCAGGTCTAGTTTCTCCCACTTCACCTCATGATGCATGTCATCCTAGCTAACATTCCCCAAAAACTTTCGCCCGAAAGACATCACGAGTTACTTCCAGTCTAGTTTCTTCCGAGATGGCAACATTGCCACATTATCACATGTAACTTCAAACTCACCATCTCATACATGCCATCTAGCATATTCACGTGGACAATCTATTTCCATACTTAAATGTTGAGTGAATTTCCCTTAAAATAAGTCCTCAAACCCCAAATGTAGTTCTTCCTAAAACTTAAGTACAAATCCTACCTACACTTTTCATCTGAGAATTTCCCCTTCGGTATCAAATTGTTGCGACATTCTTTCAGTGCAATTTCTCCCAGCTTGGCGATATTGTCACATCAACATATTTCACTTCAAACCTATTGTTTAGAAGATGTGATGTGGCATATCCACATGGTTGGTGTCGTATTTGGAAACAAACAAACAATTATGATTACATTGTTTTTTCTCATTAATTTGTTATTGTTAGAGGTGTTGCTACTTTCCCATAATATTTAACAAACTTTCAATAGTACCATGTCGACCTGAGAAATCCTCGAAGACATTTTAGGGTTGTGGGGATTTACATTCCTTGATGGCTTTAGTTTTTTTAGGATCTATCTTAACACCCTCATGAGATACAATATGACCCAAATATTCCACCTTCTATACCCCAAAGAAACATTTGGAGGTTTTTGCAAACAATTGTTGCTTCTCCAATAGTTTGAGCACCCTCTCAAAATGTTGAACATGATCCTTCCAAGACTTGTTGTATATTAGCATAACATCAAAAAATACTAACAAAAATTTACCAAGCAAGGGTTTGAAAATAGAAATGTGGAGGGTGCATTAGTAAGGCCAAAATGCATGACCAAAAATTCATATTGACATTCATTTGTTTTCAATGTTGGTTTCAGAATGTCTCCAATCTTCATTCTAATTTAATGATATTGTGAACGAAGATCCAACTTGGTGAAGTAAATTGCTCCATGTAATTCATCAAACAATTCATCAGTGACAGGAATGTGAAATTTATCTTTATTAGTGAGCTTGTTGAGATCCCTATAATTTAGAAACATATGCCATGATCCATCCTTTTTATGCACCAATATTACTAGAGCAGATAAAGAACTTTGGCGAGGTTGAATTATACCAGCCTCTAGCATTTTTGCAACCATACATTCAATTTCACTCTTTTGGGCATAGGGATATTTGTAAGCCTTGATGTTTAGAGGAACACTTCTTGGAATCAAGTGAATAACATGATCATAATCACGAATAGGTAGGAGGCCTTTTGGAGTCTCAAAAACCTTGGAATAATTGTCCAAGACTTTTTCCAAATCTAGAGAAATGGATGGTTTCGATATTTGAACCTCTATTGAGCATAATTGTGCAGTTACGCCCCATTGTTATTTCCTCAAAATATGTGTCATGCCATTAGAGTTTATTGTCTTCACTGGTTTCCCTACGATAGCCCTTAATTCAATTTCCTTTCCTTCCCAAAAAAATTTCAAGAAAGGTTCTTTAAAATTAAAAGCTATCATCCCCAAAGATTGTTACCATTGGAATCCTAGTGCAACATTAGCACCACTCATTGGAATGGAAAGCATTATATTATTCAATACATATTTGTCTATGGGTAGCTTGATATTATGGAACTTTCCAAAGTAATTTATAGTTCCTCCATTTGTAACCATCACTTGACACTCTAGTGCTAGATATAGAAAGAAATTCAGTTCCTTGGTAATCTTATAATGAATAAAATTATGGGTACTACCCGAATCAATTAGCATTATTACCTTTTTCTTCTTTATATATCCTTCTATCTTGAGAGTTTCAAGAGTGGTAATTCCCGCCAATTCATTACAAGATATGGTAGGATCCGTTTCTTATTTTTCCAGGGTCAGTTCTTGGTTTATATCCTCTTCTTTTTATGTTTCTTGTTCATTTTCTTCCTCCTCTTAACAATCTATGTAAAATAATTTCTTCTCAGCACACTTACGACCTTTACTGTATATTCTATCACAACTGTAAAAAAAGCCCTTTTTCTCTTTTTTCCTCCATCTGTTGTGGTGTCAACCTTATAGGTTGTGGGAGGATAGGAGCAACAACACTTCCATATTTATAATTGTGAGTGGTAGACTTCCTTGTTGCCATAATTTTTCTTTAAACTTTTCTTGCCACCCTAAATGTTGTCTCCAATGAATTAGGTTCCCAAAGGCGAATCTCATGTTGGATGTTATCCTTTAAAGTCCCTTTGAAGAGATCAATATTATGCTCCTATGGAATATCATTTACCCTAATATTGAATTTTTGGAAGTCCTCAATGTTCTTTGTCATTGAACCCTTTTTGTATGAGATTTTATCAATTAGCTAAAAAACGGTGTTGCTCTTTTTATCCTCATAATGTGCTATCATTTCCTTCGTAAAAATTGACCAAGTGACAAGTGGTTTACAAGAATAAATACATTAATACCATACAAACTAATTGGGTTCTGAATATAAATGTGAAATGTGTACCTTTTGTGATTGTTTCACATCATGCACATCAAAATATTGCTCCAGCTGTAGTATTTATGTTACCATGTCCTTGTGGCGTGTTTCCCTCCAATCCCTGAAACCTAGGGCTTGGAGTACCTCCAAAGCTACACAAAAATCAACACTCCCTCTTACTGAGGGAGCTACTTCCAAGACTAGGAAGTAACTATCATCATCTCCGACAACACTAGCCCATCTGGCGTCCATCACTGCAACATACCTTATAGAATGAACCCGACAATCTTGGTAGTTCCTCTACCTCATCACATCCGAACCTAAAGATCCCAAACCTCCATAGGGTTGCTCCCTCTGAGGCTAGACTCCCTCTTAGACTACACAATATCCACTGTCTCAGTCCTGCAAGCAATCATCCTCCTAGATCAAATACCACTCGTGCAAATCCCTCCAATCTTGGATATGCAACATCATGATCCAATGAAAATTCTAGTTTGCCAACCTGTAGTCCATCACATGAAGCCATCTCTATCAACTTGATCTCATCCAAACCCTTAAGTTGTCCCAACTATGCATGGAAAATCAACAGAAGTCCGTGACCAGCAATCTGCCCTACAAAAAATTATTATTCTCTAGGCTCACCACCAATCCACTAGAAATCCCAGCCAGTCTTGTTGCCAAGCCAATCGAGATCACATCTCCATGTCTTCAACTGAACCCTATGCTCCATGATATAGACACCCACAACTCCCTCTGATTTTCTTCGTTGTGCACACTCTGATTCATTGTCCCTCAAAGTAGCTCAGACACGCTCGAATACCATGTTGAATTTCCACAATCTTGGGTCTAGGATAGAATCTTAAAATCACTAATGCTACCAAACCAAGAATATAAATAGAACATCTTTGCACAGCAGAATATAAACAGTAGTAAATCACACATGCACTGAAAATAGACAACTCTTTACATTTCTCAACCCAACTTCATTATATTAAACAACATATAATACTATAGTATAGGGCTCCCATACTAGCGATAATGGCCCTCATACATCCAGATAAAATAATACAAACTAGGGCTTGGTTTCATTACATAGACAACCAATCTTCCCTCAACAAGATACTCTAACCATCTACCTGATGTAGCACCCTCTCTCATCTCCTCTTGATCATACCTTGTACCTACCTGTTCCTTTGATTCTCGATCTGCATCTCTTGCCTCTATCAATGCTCCAAGTCCACCTGGCCACTGAATCTTAGCTATCCAATTTCTCACTAGTTGATTGTTCGTCCATCAACACATTGAGACTCTTGGAAAGTTGTTCACAGCTCCACTTGTGGCAACTCTCAACTGGCCATTGCTTCTACTCAAGGACTTCAGCCCACTATGGTCTTCCTACGTTGCACCGATGAAGACCAACATAGGGCGCGGAGGCCTGCCACCTATCACTACAAGATGTCCATCTCCCAAAGTGAACACGGGCTAGCATGTCTACCCATCATCTGTTGTAGAATTCCTTCTCCACACACAAGTCTCGGGTTCCACAACTGCTCCTCTGGTTTTTCAACCCTTGGGCTCAACAACTGCCACTTTGGCAACTACCTTTGTCCATCAAGGTGTTGCACACCAAGCTCTGACTTGGACACTATCACAATGTCCTCCAACAGACCATAAGTGCCCAATCCACATTCACACTTGGTCCAGTCTCACGTTGCCTTCCAACAGACCACGAATGACCAAGTCCACATTGTGGCATCTACACCTAGTTAGGGCATCCTCATGCCTAGGAGACCCTTACACACGGCAGCCAACGGACTTCTCCACATCCGCCCTTTGCTCTGTGATAGAGGAGCTATTGCACAAATCTAGGCTCCAAACTTCACTGCGAAACTGCGCATTGTTTAGGGCTTCTAAAATGCCACGTTAGCCCTACCTACCTTTGGCTTCCATAGGCTGCAACAACTATGTCCACGCTAGGAAACCTACATCACTCCACAGTGGGATTTGCTCCTAATTGGAGTTCCTTCATGCCCAAGGCAACTCCCAACAAAATGCAATGTAGACTAATCCTAAATTAGGATCCAACACCTACAAACATTCACCAAAATACATACCTTTGTCCACTGCTTGAAGTTTGCTCCACTATTGCAACCTAGAGCATCATCACAATCCCCTTTCCAGCCTTTACTTCTACCTAGATTTTTCACCTAAGAACTATGGTTGTCCTTCAAAGAGAGGTTGTCCCTCCACGTTGCAACTTTTGGGTAATATCAAGCCCTTAACACAGACTGCCCTCCCTTTATTACAACAACACCCTACATCACCTTCAAACAGGCCCACAATAGCCTCTTTTAAGGATTGTCCCACCTCAAACATGCCCTCAAACAACCTCCTCTTCCTGCGGCCCTCCATCAAGGCACTTCAACCCTCTCTCTAGCAACTCGGTGCTCATGAATTGGCTTCAAAATATCCCTTCAACCTTCATTGGTCATGTCCTTCTTGTTGTGGCCTAGAACAGAGGTATCTCCCTCTTCAACAATCTCTTTGTGAGGTAAGTGTTGCACAAATGGATGAGGAAATATCCTCCACTCCACCTCCTATATATACACATAAGGAGGGCTTCTTCCAACGTCACTCTAGGGATGTTCAACTTGTTAAGAGGCTTATTTAACTCAAGTTGACCTTGACACATATGGTGTAAACCCACTCATGGCCTTCAAAAATTCATAACTTCATTTCTAGAGCTCTGATTTGACTGATCTTTGAAGCATTGGAATTGACATGCCAAGCTCTATCACCTTAAATTTTCTCATTCTCAAATTATTGATGGTTTTGGCCCAAATCCTGATGGATGAAAAACCCCAAGCTTGGGTTCCAATCCCACAAGCCTACTTGTGCCACTTTTCCCTCCAATCCCTGAACCCTAGGGCTTGGAGTACCTCCCAAGCTACACAAAAATCAACAACCACCAACCAAGATTTGTATTTATTCACCTTGCCTTATGCATTCATCTTCTTCTTAAACACCCATTTTCTTCCAATGGGTTTCCTTCCAGATGTCAAGCCTCATTCTTTTGCAAAGATGCCATTTCATCAACCATGGCCTCTTTCCAAAGTTTTCCATTCTCTAAATCTATTACCTCCCTGATAGTTATAGGATCATCATCAGTAATAGATAAAGAAAAATTTGAATAGAAAGCAGATGGACTATACCTTTCTAGTTGCCTTCTTTCTCGAACTAATATTCTCACAGCTAGAGTTTGTGGCTCTTCATCTCCTGATTCCTCTTCTCCTATAGAGTCTGATTGTTCCTCCTTTAGCTCAAACTTTATCTTCTTAGGTTTGTTTGGTAGGACTTCATGTTTAATAACATCTTTCACCTCTCTAAACACAACATCTTGGTTGTACACAACCTTCCTTGTTTCTGGGTTCCAAATCTTATAACCTTTTGACCCATCCTTATACACATTGAAGATGCACCTTTCAGATTTACTATCCAACTTGGTTCTTCTCTCCTTTGGAACATGTATATATGCATCACATCCAAATACACTAGGATGTGAAAGAGAGGGTTTCTTACCAGTCCATACTTCATGTGGAGACTTATCCTCCAATTCTGATGAAGGTGATCTATTAACCAGGTAACATGCAGTCTCCACCACCTCTGCCCAACATTCCTATCCTAACCGAACACCACTCAGCATGCTTCTTGCCTTTTTCATTAACGTCTTGTTCATTCTTTCTGCAATTCCATTTTTCTGAGGTGTATGGAGTAGTATTCTATCGTGAATAAAATTCTCATCCTCCCATGTGGAATCTTCAGCGGATAATTTCTTCCACTTGATAAGATACTCTGAAATTGATCGATTTCGTAGCTGTCGAGTTCTTGTTTCTATGACTACTTCCAGTTCCAATATAATTTTTCCTTCCTCATAAAGTTCTGGCAATATTGTTTGAACTGGGAGCTTGTCGCCTATAACCTTCTTTAAACATGAAACATGGAAAACTGGGTGCAATCGAGAAGCTGCAGGAAGGTCCAATCTGTATGCCATAGTACCAATCTTTTCAAACACCTTGTACGGACCATAATACTTTGGTGATAATTTATTATCCTTCTTAGCTTGCTTTAGGGACATTTGCTTATATGGTTGTAGCCTTAAGGATACCCAATCACCTACATCAAAACTTCTTTCACTGCGATGTTGATCTGCCTGTTGTTTCATTCTATTTTGTGCCAACACGAGGTTATCCTTTAAGAGTTGGAGGACTTGTTGCTGATGTTCGATGTGATGTTCCACTGCTTGAACCTTAGAATTTTCTCTTAAATATGATGTGATGGATGGTGGCTGATACCCATAAAGTGCCATAAATGGGGTCATTTTTGTTGCGTATGGAAGGAAGTGTTATACCACCATTCAGCCAGAGGCAACCATTTGACCCATTTATTCTGTTTATCAGATACAAAGCAACGAAGATATCCTTCCAAACATTTGTTTACTATCTCAATTTGCCCATCAGATTGAGGATGATAAGATGAACTATGAGCTAACTGAGTACCAAGACAAGAGAATAATTCTGTCCAAAAATTTCCAGTGAAAATGGGATCTCTGTCACTTACAATAATCTTTGGGTTTCCATGTAGCTTTTGAATTGTTTCCATAAATGCAGTAAAAACTGTACTAGCTTTAAATGGATGTGATAATGCACAAAAGTGTGCATACTTGGTAAGTCTGTCAACTACCACCATGATGACACTCTTTCCCTCAGACTTGGGTAAACCTGTGATAAAATCCATTAAACCTCCTCCCAACATTGGCTTGGAATGGATAAAGGTTGTAATAGACCTGGTGTCTTAATTGTTTCAACTTTATTTTGGTGGCAAACCAAACATTCCACCACAAACTTTTGAATATCTGATTTAAGGCCATCCCAAAAAAAATCCTTCTTAACCCTGTGGTAAGTTTTTTAAAAATCCTGAATGCCCTCCTAAGGGAGAAGTGTGCAATTCCATAAGAATCTTTTGTTTTAGCTGGGAATTCTTACAGAGGTATAAGCGATCTTTGTACCATAACGAATCATTTTTCCAGCTAAAAGTATCAGACGTACTGGAATATTGTTGTAACTTTCGAATAAGTGCCACACTTCTTCGTCATTCTTCCATTCCTCCCTTGCTTCATTTATCCAATCTGGTTGGACAATAGAAATGGCACACAACAATGCCTCCACATCCTCATCCTTTCTTGAGAGTGCATCTGCCACCACATTTTGCTTCCCTTTTTTGTAGATGATTTCAAAGTCATAATCTAACATCTTTGTGACCCACTTTTGTTGCTCTTCAGAGGATAATCTTTGTTCTAAAAAGTATTTAAGGCTATCATGATCCGTTTTTACCTTGAAGTGTCTTCCCATTAGGTAGGGTCGCCATTTCTTAAGTGCATGGAGTATTGCCAACATTTCCTTCTCATAAATAGCTTTGTGTAAAAACTTTCCCTTGATTGGACGACTTTCAAAAGCAATGGGTCTTTCATCTTGCATTAAAACAACACCAATTCCATTTCCTGAAGCATCACAATCCACAATAAAGGTTTTTGTGAAGTCCGGTGTAGCTAAGACAGGTGCTTGGCACATTGCCTCTTTAAGATGTTCGAAGGCCTTTGTTGCTTCGGGAGTCCATGAAATTGCATCTATCTTCAATAGTGTTGTTAGAGGTGCTGCTATTCTCCCATAATTCTTAACAAACTTGCGATAATACCCTGTCAACCCAAGAAATCCTCGCAGATGCTTTATGGATGTGGGAAATTTCCATTCCTTAATGGCTTTAATTTTGCTAGGGTCTACCTTAACTCCTTCATGAGATACAATATGACCCAAATATTCCACCTCCTGGACTCCAAAGAAACATTTGGATCTTTTGCATATAATTGTTTCTCCTCCAATAGTTGTAGCACCCTGTCAACAGGTTCAACATGATCCTTCCAAGACTTGTTGTAGATTAGTATATCATCAAAAAATACTAACACAAATTTTCTAAGGAATGGTTTGAAAATTGAATTCATCAACCCTTGAAATGTTGAAGGGGCATTGGTAAGGCCAAAAGGCATGAACAAAAATTCATAATGACCCTCATGAGTTCTAAATGCTGTTTCGGAATGTCTTCAGTCTTCATTCTGATTTGATGATATCCTGAACGAAGATCCAACTTGGTGAAGTAAATTGATCCATGCAATTCATCCAGTAATTCATCAATGATAGGAATGGAAACTTATCTTTAATAGTGAGCTTGTTGAGCTCCCTATAATCCAGACACATGCGCCGTGATCCATCCTTCTTGTGCACCAATACTATTGGAGTAGAGAAATAACTTACTAGGTTGAATTATACCAGCCTCTAGCATTTCTCCAACCATACATTCAATTTCACTCTTTTTGGCATAGGGATATCTGTACGGCCCGATGTTTGGAGGAACACTTCCTGGAATCAGATGAATAGCATGATCATGATCACGAATAGGTGGGAGACCTTTGGGAGTCTCAAATACCTTGGAATGATTGTCCAAGACTTTTTTGAGTTCTGGAGAAATAGATGATTTCGATGTGGAAACATCTAGCGAACATAATTGTTCAATTACACCTCTTTGTTCATTTTTTAGAAGCTTTGTCATACTGTTAGAGATTATTATCTTTCTCGGTTTCCCTGCAATACCCCTTAATTCAACTTCCTTTCCTTCCACAGAAAATTTCATGAAAAGT
>APFE031745465.1:20449-38680 GCA_000404065.3 Pinus taeda
AGAGGGATTCTATGGGGCACAGTAATAACAATATGGGGGCAATAGGGGCACAAAAATATTAATAAGGGGTATAACTACAATAGTAATGGGGTAATCACTAGTATTATAGGGACCCAACATATGTAGAACACCCAGGAGTGTTCTAATCCTTCCACCTTGCAACTTCAACTTGAATTTTCCGTGATTGACGATTCTAGCCTTCCTATCATCCCCTAAGAAGACTTCACCACCATCATATTTAATCTAGGTGGATATTGGTGGCCACCCGCTAATTCCACTTGGATCCCCTCTAGTGCTTCTTTCAGTTTTTTTTTTCAGTATCCTCAATTATAGCACAGTTTACTATTTTTAGCAGTTTTTCGGGTCCTAAACTTCCGGAGCCGTTTTGAGGCCCTAAACGACGTTTTTTGGGAAATCTACCTGCCAACAATTGTTGTACTAAAAAATCATCTTTTCCGTCGTAGTCCTCGGAGAGATCTTTCCAACGGGCTATCATGCGCGTCAAACAGAGATAATACGACCAATTCGCAACCCGGGAAGTTGATGTACCAACTTACCCAAAAATGGGGCCCACAATCTTCTAGGGTTAGGTTTTGGAATGTGAAGGGTTTTCCATTGTTTCTCAACAATAAATAGGCCTTCGAGCCTCATTGTAACATAGTTCAGAGGTATGTAGCCACACATCTCTTCTCAGAGATAAGCTACCATTGCCCTAGCTGGTTTATTTCCATTTCTGGTTATAAGCATATTTCAGTATTTTCCATTAATGAAATGAAGTATTATTTCCGCTGCATCTTTGTGTATATGGTTACCTCTGTAATTTTTTGCGTTCCTGTTTAAGTTCGGATCAATATTTCTCATATTCGCATAACCACTCCCTATGGGGAGTGAAGTGAAAAGATGCACTTGAGTCAAACAACCATGCCTCGTGATCTACATTTGTACTTGAAGAAGAAGCCAAGTACACATCCCTACCTTCATTTGAGGTGGTTTTTGCCTCTTTAGAAGGAGCATCATCAGATCCCTTTCCTTTCTTAGGAGCTTTAGATCTACAATCCTTTTTGAACTGCACTTCTTTTATGCATTTCCAACATACCTTTACAGGTTTTCCTAGAGATTTAGATCTCCCTCTAGATTTAGATCTCCCACTTGAGGACTTATTTTTTTTTTGTTCTGGGACTGTCCTCATACAGACAAGGCATATCCATTCTGTCCCTCCATATTTTTCCATCTCATCTCTTCCGACGGTAAGGATAGAACTATTTCATCAAACTTCAAGGTAGTTGTATTGCTACCTATTGCAACAACTTCACTATCCCATGAATTTGGCAGAGAACACAACAAAATGATGCACTTATCTTCATCTACAATTTTAATATCAATAGATAACAAATGACTTACCACAGTATTAAAGGATTTCAGATGCTCTGTCACCGAGTCTCCATCCTTCATCCTCAGGTTATAAATATTTTTCCGTAGGAACAATTTGTTCACTAGATACTTAGATTAGTACAAAGTCCCTAACTTGTCCCATAAAGCCTTCAACGTAGCTTCCCTTGATACATTCAATAATACTGAATCTGAGATACAAATTGTATTGTGCTCTTTGCTTTCTAATCCAACTTCCCCTAGTATTCATCCGACATTGTCCTTGGTTTAGTACCTAGATCTACTGCGATCCACTAATATTTTTCCACCAACAGATCCTCCATCTTGAGTTTCCACAACTCAAAACTCTGACCATTAAGTTTCTCGATCTCTATCTCTCCATTGATCGGCGTCTTCTTTCACTACAAGGATGAATCCCACATATCTCCCATCGCACAAGGTCTACAACAGGCTTGAGAAAAACTCCTTAGCAGCAAAGGCATCTCCTTGAAGCTGAAACAACTCTGATACAAAATGCAGGTTTTAACCTTGTATAGAAATTACCTGCATACAAATTCTAAAACAGAAAATAAATAATGGTGAGAGCATAAAAGATAAAACAGATATACAAAGATATTTTCCTCTGGATCCCAAAAACCAGGACTACCAGATTGATTTTTCATTATATTCCTTTCATTGTTACAATACATATATAGACATGTTGAAGCATCCATAAACCCCAATCCATTAACCCTGGATTAGAACATAATCGTAGTTCCCTTAACCGAATCTATAATATACCATGGGCAGAAAACCATCATTCCCAAAACCATGTGAAAAACCCATGCACAAAACCATAGGTGGGTCTGGCCACCTAATATAGGGTCCAAAAAAAAATTTCCCAGGGCACTGCCCCAGACCCCATAGAGGAGAACTACCACCCCCCTCAAACCCCTCGACAGCAGGGGCTTCTGGCCCCCCCCCTTGCTCCTGATACAACAAAGGGGGGCTTATGCCCCCCCTCTAACCACCTTGTTGTGTTTGGCACAATGAAGGGGAAGTTGTCTGCCTCCCCTCTAATCCCTCGACTTCACACGTCGGGCTAGTCATGGAAAGAATATAACACACACCCAACAACCCACTTTGAGGTTTCCAAGCATTCAAGTTAAGACTAAATCAAATAAAGGCAGTGCTCTAAACAACAATATTTTCTTTGACTGTGTCCCAAATTACGAGCCTTCCCCCATCGCCCTGAACTATAGTAGTGAATCGTCCCACCCTGTTTCTAGTTCTGTGGGGTGCAACTCCCACGACCAACCACCATAATCGTGACCACCACATGCCTCAGAAGCCACCTAACTAGAATGACCTGCTTTGTTGCCACTGCGACCACCAAAGACCACTCGTCCCAAGTGACCTACATTAAAACCGCCCCACCCAGAGCTAGTGGTCACCATTTCCATCTGCGAGGGAGATGCACAACCACCTAAGCTTCCCGAATTGGGCTTAAGTTGCGAAGACAAATGGGCCAAATGGGGAGTTGGACACATTATGATCAACCCTACACTGTTGGGATGAGCTAAAGCTTAGCAGTGGGTGACTTCATAAACCTCAACTATCACCAAGGAGAAATGCTCAATCCCCGCTAGTGAGATTACAACCAACCAACCCATGATGAATGAAAAGAACCACAATTCCAAACCAACAACGAGGACTCGGGTCTGCAATTCATAGTCCCTCTCCCTGAATAGGACCCCCGCTAACCAAACCACCCAAAACCTAGCATGCGCGCTCCAAAGACATCACCTATCTTGGAAGGACCCCAAGAGGGGACCACTGAAGGTAGCGAATCAAATTTTGCTCTAGCACGCAGGGGATGCCACCAGACCCTAGCAAGATCAACAAAACAAAACCAAAGCCAGAAGTGCACCTAATGACCATAAAACGAATAACAAACTAGAAATTAACAAGAATGCACACCCATAAGTGCAGGAGAGGATGCCGACAGTGAATATGCCACCTCCCCCAGACACGGCACCCTCGGAAACAACTGCTCCCTTACTCAAATCTCAAACTACATTTACCATAACAAGACCAAACCCAGAATGTTTGATAGAAAACCTCACCACCCTCCATAAATCGTCGATGAATTCCACCTCCCACAAGTTTCAAGACTGATTGAGGTCTCATACAAGTTACATTACCATCTCTCGTACACAAGGTGCATTGAGCGGACAGGGAGGTCGGTACTCGTGGCTTCAACCATGTGGTATTCATGAATACCCATGCATTACCTCGATATGTTCATTGGCTTGGTTATTCAGCCCCATCAAGGAGACCTCTTCTGAAGCCACAATCCTAATAGATTCCTCAAGGTTAGAATCTAGTGGGAGTGGGGGCCAGTCCTCAATGAGTTCCTGACACTAATGGTCACTACCCCAGTTGGTGACCTTTTCCGTTTCTTTGTTACCTTCCCGGTAAACATGCTCGATGATTATGTATTTGAAAGAGGGGAGCCTAGAGTGAATGTGTTCACCAATAAGCTCCAGCTGCCAAATCTTAATCACTCTATCCAGGGGGGACCCATTAATTAATCTCTGCAACATGGTGATTGTGATTTTTGAATCGCCCATGACTTGCAGCTTTGTCACCCCCAATTTTGTAGCAACTTGTAATCATTTCTCTAGCTCCAGGAATTCAACCACATTATTGGTGGAACTTCCACATGAGGTTGCATAAAAACTCATCACTTTCCCCCTGTAATTTCGGATTACTCCCCCAAGACTTGCCAGTCCCGAGTTTCCTTTAGAGGCGCCATCAAATTTAAGTTTACAGAATCCACGTGGAGGTCATAAGAAGGTGTTGGGTGATTGATCTCTCATTGGCAGGAGGCCTGCAGGTCCCGGAATAATGGAATATGGGTTTAAATCTAGAGTTAGAAAAATGTCTCTTTCCCTACCCCTTGCTTTCCAATCCTCCTCCATCCAGTGGAAAATAGAGATGGTTTCCTTGATATTACCTAGTAAATTTTTCCATACCTGGTCGGTTGGGATGTTTTCCGAGTGGAAAAATTGCCCAGTTTCTTTCTTTCCAAAGGTTCCAGAGGACAAATCCCTGAGAGATACACCATGCCTTGTTGACAATGGGGTTTTTAAAGAGTGTCCATCACAACATCTTTAGCGATTCTTTCATACTATTATTTGACCGACCAATTGCCCCAAATGATGAGGCAATCCATTCCTAGAGCTCCCGTGTCTTTGAGAAAAGTTCAATAAATGGTCATTTTTCTCTCCTCACTAAGGCATAAAGGGCACCAAGAAGGAATAAAAAAAACCCCTTTTTCTTGATTTTATCCCATGTGAGAAGCTTTCCTTTCTCGATTACCAGAGAAATAACGAAACCTTTGGCCACAACTTTGAGTACCAGATCTATCTCCATAAAGGATCAGGAGTCAAATACCATGATATAGATAAAATCAAATAATATTATTTAAGAGAAAATATACCTTTCAAAAGATGGCCCCAACGTAATTTTTGGGGTTGCCGATTATTGAGAATAGGATGTTGTTGGAGGATCGGAGTGATATTCTCCCAATCCAATGGTGGATCGTGGGTTGGCTAGTTCTCTGAGGATTTCCACTCTCCTCACTTCGTCATATAGTTAGTTTCATGCTAGAAATCCTTTACTTTCTCCATTCCCAGGTGAGTGGTGAAAGCTTAAATATCCTAAAGCCTTTCCTCCAATTTTAATCTAGGGTGTTGCATCAATGCTTCTTCCAAAAATCTAGCCTTGCACCTGTTTCTGATTTCATAGAAGTCATGGTCTTATATCATAGCCTTGTGTTCTTTCGCCTCATTCCAGATGGAGAAGCCATTTGGTAGGTTGTGGTTAGAATTCAGAGGATCCTACCTGCCATCGGTGCCATATTTAAATGACCAAATAGTCTTCCAAATCTCTAGACCTCCCAGCACCCATCGCCACCAGACTTTAGCACTAAGAGAATGCAACAATATTTTGGGATCCTTTAGCCCAAGGCCACCATGGATCTTTAGTTTACATAATTTTTCCTAGGCCATGAGAGCCCATTTATGCCCAATCCGTGGTCTCGACCAAAGAAATTTCTAGAATTTGGCCATTAGATCCTTGTAGATCCTTGTAAAAGGCCGAGATATGGTGTTATGCAACTAGCTCACAAAATAGAAGAAACTATAGATCAACGACTTCAAAATTAGCCTCTTCAAGGGGGAAACTTCCTTTACATTACAAAAATGAACAATTATTGGATGATACAAATGAAAAGACCTCCTTTCTATATATAGGAGTCTAAGGGGTCACAATATAATCAGAGTTGACATAACAATAATAATCTAAGGTCACAACAATAATAATAGTGGACTTCTACGGGGCACAATAATAACAATATGGAGACAACATGGGAACAACAATAACAATAAGGGGCTACAATGACAATAATAATAAGGGAATACACTAGTATTATAGGGACCTAACATGCCCCTCTCCTTCATAAAAGTGTTGCCCTTAATGCTTGAGTAGTTCTAGATGCTTCTGTATAAAATCCTCATCCTCCCATGCGTAATCTTTAGCGGGTAAGTTCTTCCACTTGATGTGATACTCTGAAATTGATCAATTTCATAGCTGTTGAGTTCTTGTTTCTGTGACTACTTCAGGTTCCAATATGATTTTTTCTTCCTCGTCAAGTTCTGGCAATATTGTTTGAACTGGGAGCTTGTCACCTATAACCTTCTTTAAGCATGAAACATGGAAAACTGGGAGTTCAAAAGGACCAAATAGCTTGAAGAACAGATTTCAAAAGGACAAGTTTATCACAAGAGTTTAGAACACTAAAGGTCCAACTGGAAAGCTTCCGATCTATGAATTTAGAATGTCTTTCTAGTGCATTATATTTAGGGAATTATATACCAAAGGAAGTCCAAGAAACATGCTTGGGAGTGATCCAATT
The DNA here is from genome assembly GCA_000404065.3 of Pinus taeda. Classification (NCBI taxonomy): domain Eukaryota; kingdom Viridiplantae; phylum Streptophyta; class Pinopsida; order Pinales; family Pinaceae; genus Pinus; species Pinus taeda. The sequence goes on from APFE031745465.1 coordinate 26,799, forward strand.
ATGAAGCTAAGGGTTCGGGCCAGATGACTTTTCACCCTTGGGTGAGTATTGAAAAAAAAGATATATAATTGTTCGCCATTGATCAATGTGCCCGATGCCTACTGGAACTCTTCAAGGATGGAACCAAACTGTCTGGCTTCTTTCAGGTTTGCTTTACCATATATCATATTGTCATCAAAAAATTGCTAGTGGGTGATAGGAGGGGCTTTTTGGGACATTTTTAAGCCCTAGAGAGAGAGATAATCCACTGTAACCCTTATGAGCCTACTCATACCTTCAACTACTATGATGAAAATGAAGGGGGATAAAGGATCCCCTCGTCGAAGACCTCTGGACCCCTGGAAGGTGTGTGAAGGTGCCCCATTCACAAGGATGGAATAAAAGGGAGTTTCAATCATAGATTTGACCCAGATAATCCAAAATGGGGAGAAACCGAAAGCATCAATAATGGACACAAGATAGTTCCAATTCAGGTGAGCATAACCTTTTGAGAGATCAATTTTAATAAGCATACCTGGAGTTTTGGATGAGGATAGAGAGTGAACTACTTCATGGGCCACCAATATACCATCCATGATCTTCCAACCTTCCACAAAATCAGATTTCTCTAGCTCAATAATCTCTTTCAATAGGGGTTTTAACCTCCGGACTAGAATTCTTGAAATAATTTTATATATAGCATTACATAGGTAAATTGGTTGGAAACTAAGTTGCACGAAACGGGGAAACAGAAACGAGTTTCTGAAACGGGAAGCGATACAAAACGCGACCTCCCCAAATTTTGGAAACGGGGAAACGCGAATATATATATATATAAAAATTATATATATATATAATATATAATATATATATATATATATATTAAAAATATTTAAAAATTATTATATTAATGTGCAATCATAAAGCATTAATGATACATTATAGTTTATTACATTTAAACATTAAGATTAAATTTACATCACATTTATAACCTAAAAACAATTAAAAAACAAATTAAAAAAATTAAAAAATTAAAAAACACAAGATTTTTTGGAAACGTGGGCTATACAGCCGTGAAACGCGTTTCCGGCCGTACTGGCCACATTTCCATTTCGGGAAACGTGGTGGTACGGCCGGAAATGCGTTTCACGGCCGTACCAAACACGTTTCTGCGTTTCATCCCAGTTTCCAGCCGGAAACGGACCTCCCCCCCACGTTTCCTGCAACATAGGTTGGAAACCACTGGGATCCAATGCAACACTTTTCTTTCAGATAAGCGTGAGAAATGTTGCATTCAACCTCAACCAGAGTCTTTGAGAGTGGCAGGAGTCTTCTACTAATTCATGGATTTCAATTCCAAGGAAGTGCCATCCTGCTTTGAATAATTAGTGAATCCATCTAGACCTAGAGCTTTGTTCTCATGGAGTGCCCAAACCACTTCTTCCACCTCCGCATAGGAGATCTCCCACATGAGAGCCTCATTCATATCCTCCGAGATTAATTTCAAGATGCCCAGCCTAATTCTATAGATGGAATCGTTCTTGTCCTTATCAGGTTTTGTGAACAAAGTTTGGAAATGGAAAATCATCTCTTCCAATATCTTTTCATGTTCCATGAGTCTCTGGCCATTAGTTCCATTGAGATAAAAGACTTGATGAAACTATCTTTGTTTTAACATGATCCAATGAAATAATTTAGTGTTGCACTCCCCCTCTTTAAACCATTGAACTCTTTATTTTTTCCTCCACGTGATTTCCTCCTGTTTCCATCATTGCTTGAGGTCATTGAGAACATCTCCCTCCTGAGAAACCAAGGCTTCAGTTCGCCCTTCTAAGATGATTTTCTGCTAGATTGACCGCATGGCGTCCTCCAACCTTCATTTTTCCTTATGTATATATCCAAAATTGGATCGATTCCATTCTTTGATTTTCCCATTTAATTCCTTCAGCTTGAGTTGGAAAGTTTCCATTAAGTTTCAACTGACTACTTTGATATCTTTCCACCACGCGTCTTTCTTATCAAAAAAATATGGCTTTTTGAGCCAGAAGGATTCGAAGCGAAATGGGTGGTTCCGAGGAGCCATCCTTAAATCAATTTCTAGATATATGGGCCAATGGTCTGAGCCAAGGAAGGGGAGGATCAAGGCTTGGAAAAATATATCTTACTGAAGGATATCATCATAAATGAGAAAATAATCCAATCGTGATGAGATTTGGTGCTTACCTCCCCATTGGTTGTTCCATGTGAAGGAGTCATTTGCAAAATTTTCATCTTCAACTCCCAGGTCTTGGCTAGTCTCTCGAAATGAAAGGGAGATCGGATACAACCTTCTAACTCCTCCCTTCTTTTCCCACAAGTCCTCAATTAAATAAAAGTCCCCAGCCAGAATCCAACTAGTGTCACCCACCAGATCCTTCAGATGTCGCAAGCTCCTTAAAAAGCCAATATTTTCCCCTGGAAACATGGGGTCGTGAACCCTTGTTAGCCAAAATTTTTCTGTGGAGCCAATGGATTAGAACTAACTCAAAAGGGTGTTAGTAGAGGTGATCCAGTTCCCAAAGGAAATAGATATGGAATCCCGAAGGATTCCCAGCTCTCCATTACTACCCCTTGCATCCAATGCCATACACTTTGTCGTGGGCCAACTTCTACTTATGATTTCACGGGGCTTTTCCAATGTTTTGGTTTCCTGTAGTATTATGATATCTGGTTTCTCCTTCTAAATATGTTCCTTCAAGTACCTAAACTTACCCTTGGAGTTGAGGCCTCTTATGTTCCATGATACCAGCTACATTGGGGCGGGGTGGGGAGAGATTGTTGGTAGTACTCTGTCAGGACATTGGTTTGGCCTGAGTTAATTAGGATTGCCCCTATTTCTCAGATCACCTCATTGGTGGGTCACCTACCTTTTTCCATGAAACTCGAGTTGGATTACACTCGCTTGTTGGTGTTTCCCCATCTCGTATAACTAGAGCCATTTGAGGAGGGGATTCCATTGATTCTTGGCATTGCTCCTAATCTTTGTAAATTAAATGGAATTGATCTAACTGGTCTCGAGGGATTTCAGTCGATCCATATTTAGCCCAGTTGTGCAAATATTCTACCATGACCTATTCAGCAGAGTTGATTTGGTCCAATTTGACATCATGTTTCAAGACGTGTCGGACATGGGTAAGGACTTGTTGGATTTATTTTCCTGCTATCTACTATTCCGATGAATTGTGTTTACTTGGTTGCTTATTCTTAGAGTTTTCAGGACCTACCTCCACCTCCATTGTTGCTTGTGAAGGAGGTGTAACTGCGGGTGCATATGGTTGTTCATTCTTGTTCAACTCACCTAGGAGAGAAAAACAACTAATAGAAGGGCGTATGGGGGACGCCTGAGGAGGACCCGGTGGAGCCTGGGGAGGAGGGAATTGACTAGGTGGAGGATGTCACCTTGGGACTTCCTGGAATTCATCTGGAGAAGGAATCAAAGAAGGAGCAGTTTCTTGTTGTGGGCAATCCCGAAACAGGTGCCCATACTCATGATAGAGCCTTAATTTAAAGGGAACATGCTCATAGTCCAACGTCTGGGACCAGATTTCATCTTGGTATTCTGTTTCAAAAGACTGTGGGAGAGGTTGAGATATGTTCATGTATACACAGATGTGGGCATAGGAGGAGAACCATCGTATTGAGACTTGAAAAAAGTCATCGATGGAGTTACCTATCGATTCCTGAATATCAATTCCCCAAAATTCCTCTGGCAGATAGTATAGTCGAACTCAGATGGGCTGCAAGAAATTGTTCCTTCTCTAGATTGTAGCAGGGTTCCCAATGCCTCATGAATAAGTCAACATTATTCATGAAATAAGGCCCATTGTCCAGGATATTCTTACAGTCCTCCAGATCTTCAAAGATCATTGTGAAGAAGCCCTTGGCTCGAAGACGGAGATCAAATGGAGCTTTAGGCTACCATTTGAGTTGGATCCATCGGAGTATATTTGATTCTCTGGGCCAAATACCCATGAATTTGAAAATTATGGCATGATCCTGCATAAATTGCCAAGATTGTTCCAGGTGGTAGTTACAGATCAACACTTAGGGATTCTTTGCAGCTTTAGGAAGGAAACAACCCCTAATTCGTGATTTCCATTAGGCTCCTAGAGAAGTTGATTCAGGTTGCTTCCCCTTGTGTTGCCCCGAGCTAGACGATGGGTCGATGGATAGGAGATGAGCACCATATAAGACTGCTTTGAAGGAGGGGGATGATCCCCTTCCCCTGGGAGGGCTCAACATGAGTCTTCTCAGTCAGAAGATGGTGTTCGAGCACAGTGGTAGATGCATGAACGAGTGAGGAGAAGAGCTTCAATGCGCAGTCAGGAGGCCTGAAATCCTCGTGCTGACGAAACCCTAGCAGAGAAATTTTCCATTTTTGACAAAGTGAACTTTAATTATGTTTGACTCTGTCAATTACATTTCTATCAAGTTCCCTCTTATCTAAATATATGATTTCATGACTTATACATTTGAACTTATACTATAAGACCCCCAAGGTTCAAATCAATCCTCTCTCCTTAGAAAATGATGGACCCCATAATTCACCCATGCTAAAAAAAGAGGGATCCAATTATGTTCAATGTACCATCATAATTACAATTTGTTGTAATCCAATGAAGATAATGGTATTGTGTGGTTAACCCATTATTGTGGGTTTTTGGATGACCTATAACCAACATGATTATAATGTGTCAAGTGCCAATGAAGAGAATTGTTTTGTGTGGTTAATATATAACCATGGGTTTGTCGATGACTCATAACCAAGTTGGAAATGGTAAGATTAGAGAAGGGTTTTGTGTGGTTTACCCACAACTATGGGTTTGTGGATGACCCATAACCTTTTTTTATTAAGGCAATGGGTCTTTCGTTACAACTTTGATGATAACCTTTTTCAAAGGTGATGAAATCGAAGTATTTTTAAGACCCATTTGAGGTTTGGAAGAGACCTTTCCATTGATATAAGATACTTTCTTTATAATGATATTTGGAGTGAGAAAATAATTCATGAAACTCAAGCTACATGTGGTTGTGTTGCTTTACATACATGTGTGACTTCAATAAATGAAATCAAATTATGTAAAAAACCCATACGAGCTAATACAAAATCCTTTAAAATGAGTTATCAAAAACCCTATAAAATGATTTCTTAAGGTTGTGGTGCATACCTAATATTGTTTGAATATTGTTGCCCTATGTTCCATTAATTAGTGTGCTTCTATGGCAGCCATACCACTATGGGGAAGATAAGAAATGGATGAAATGAGGTTTCCCAAGACTCTAGATATTGCATATAGATTATTTTAATATATGACATGGCTGTGTAAATCCAAAATAATACTGAATGCAAGAACACAAACTGGAGAGGGCCACAAAGGATGCCAAGGGTTTGTAGAACAACATGGTGTTATACTAGACATGGGACCTCCATAGGTAGCATGAAAAACATAAAATTTTCTAAAATTTTGTAGAACAATGGATGTAGTGAATTGATGTAAGAACACTCATGTAGTGGTGAATGAAGGTTTGAGGTGAAAAAAACCTTGCAGTGTTTGTGGACCAATTGTGATACTTATAGTGTATGTCCCAACAAATGGACTCAAAAGGCTCCAAAAGGAGGTTGGATATTGTTGCAAAACTTTGAAACCAAAATACGCTTCAAACCCTGGTTCCCATGGAGTGGTAACCTGATTTGATACCAATTATCTGAATCTTGGGGGATAAGATATAAAAGGCTTGAATTTCGAGAGAGGATGAGAGAAAACATGCATTTATGTCACAAAATGAAATAATTGAATACATCATAGAGATATGGAGAGAGAGAGAGAGTTGAAGAAGAAGGATTCCATTAAAAAGAATCATTACATGCAATGAGGCCAATTTTGGGACCTCTCCTTCCCAACCTTGACTCTCTTCCTATTTCCTTATTATAAGGTTTGTTGTTGATAGATTTAAATTTAATTATGTTTGACGCTATGAAATACATAACCCTCAAGTTCCCTTCCACATAAAATATGATTTTATGAATTATACATCTAAATTTAGACTATAAGTCCCCCTAATAATTGATTCATCTTCCCCTTGGATTCTTTTGGTTATGGAAGTAGATTGGAGGCATTTATAGGATGGTGAGGATTTTTATAGTTTTAGAAGTATTCAAGAAAAAATTATACCCTGTCAAAATTGAAATCCAGTCCCCATAACAGGATGAAAATGTTCTATCAGAAACTTGTAGCTCTTGGAATTTCTAAGATGGAAGATTTAGCCCCAACCCTTGGTCACATGGGCCAACAGGGTTGTGCGCGAGGACTTAGTCAAAAATGGGCTACAGGGGTGGAAATATGAAAAATTCAGATGATCCTAAGTTTATTAAGTGTTGCAATCTCAGGACCAAGATCTGTTAAGTGACGAAGTTTGAGCACCGGGATTTATCAAGTGTCGAAGTCTAAACATCTACAATTTTCCAAGGGAGAAAATATGGGAATTATAGAATTATAATTAGTAGAATTTATGGAAAATTATGAATTGAAATGAAAAGTAATCAACATGCATGGTGGACATGTGGATTCCATGTGGAAAATCCTAAGTAGTGCAGTGAGTCCAGGGCGGTGATGTGGTAGTTTACCTGTGACTAATAACATGGAAATTGACATGTTATGGCTAACATGGAATTGGAATACAATAGTGTTATTGTGGTGGCCACGTGGAAATATCCATGGAAAAGGTGACATGGAATATGAGAGAATTTGGATTTCTAGATCTGAATATCCAAAAATCCATATTTATGTAAAAGGAGGGATCTTAATTTTTTCCACATCCATATGTTGACTATTGATACAATGTTAGATATAGATATATATGGGTATAGAAGGTTTGAGTTTTCCCAGATCCAAAATTTTGGGAATTTCAAATTTATTTGGGAAAGTGGAAAATCCAAAAGACCAAAGATCCAAAACTTTTATAAAGCCAATTTATGGATATTCCTAGATCTATATGAGTAAAGTAGGTCAACTTGTATAGTTGTGGACATGATCCTATGTAGTAATGTCATGTGGGCAAGGGATTCCACGTGTTATTTACATGTTAATTGACATAGCATTATACGATAGTGAAATGGGGGCAAAGACTACTACATTTTTTCCACATGTAAATGGTATTGATGTTGACATCGTTGTAAGAAAGGTGATATTCAAAGGGCCCTATCTTTGTGTCCAAAGTTTATAATTGAATGGAGTTCATATCTTTGGAAAGTTAAAGATGAGCATAAGATGATGGTGATCTTAGAAAAGAAGGTGGTTGAAAGAGGAGGAATTTTGATAACCCCATCTCCATAAAGTAACCTTGGAGGTTGAATCTGTATACTTTGTACCCTCAGAAAGTCCTTAATGGGACTGAGTCTGTGACAAGAATATTTATCATCATGCCATGTATTTTTTCTTCTATATAAATGATATATAATGTGTCATTGCTAACATGGAAGCTAACATGTCATTGCTAACATGGTAGCCGACATGTCACCATTAACATGGAACTAGATTACAATAATACAAAGGTTGTGGCCATGTGGCAGTCGCTATGGAAAAGGTGATGTGGAATTTAGAGTAATTTGGATTTTTAGATCTAGATATCAAAAAATACAAATTTTTAGAGAATGAGGAATTTTAAGTTTTTCCGATGTCGAATGTTGACTATTGATCGAGCACTAAGTTTGAATCCAAAGTGGTCTAGAAAGTTTGAGTTTTTCAGGTTGACATGTCCAGTTGTATACATGGCCTTATGCAGTGGTGACATTTGGTGTTAAGCCCTATATAATCCCCATGTTAACTCTAAAACCCCTTATCAAGCCTAGATAATAAGTAATGATATTTCTATTGTAGGTTAGAACTTTTCATGGTCCCATTATTATAATTGTACTCTTTTCCTCCTATATATAGAGAGAGAGAGAGAGAAAGAGAGAGATAGAGAGGAGACCTAGTCTTAGGATCAATAACTATTGTCATGTACATTGTATTAATTGTAAAAGGAGGTTACCCCTTTAATAGGATTATAAGGATTGGATTCTTATCATTGTTAAGCTGTAAGATATTATGATCATATGGTTTTGCTGCTTTAAATCAGTCATCTTGGCATTTTCTCTATAACGTTTTTTTTTTTTTATGATTCACATGGTGAAATTTGGAGCATATTGAAGAGAAATATCGTGTAACAACTAGTTAAAAATTCAGATCCTGTTTTTCTATACTTTTGGAGATATGCTCTAAGGAATTTATGGTTCATGAATGCTCTTAAAAATAGTTTCAAACAGGTCAGTTTGGAAATTTTTCTATAATATTTTTTGGGGATGTTTCAGATCATGAAATTTTGAGGGGATGGAGGTGAGATCACTAGGTCTTGTGATAAAAATATTCAGACTTTAGTATGCTATACTTTCATAGATATGATCTAAAAAGGTTAGGGTTCCTAAATGCTCCTGAAATTAGTTTCAAACATGTCAGTTTGTCATCTTTCACCATAACTTATTTTCATGGATGTTTGAGATAGTGAAATTTGTATGATGTAGAGGAGATATATAAATGTACCTATGGTGAAAATTTCATACTTTGTTTCAATATGCCTTGTGGAAGTGAGGGTTTCTAAATGGTCCTGAAATCAGTGTCAAATAGATCATCTTGGTATTTTTGCTATAACTTATTTTCTGGTACCTCAATTTTTAGAATTATATTTGAATACTTGAACACATGGCACACTATACAAGATTTATCTTGGGAAGAGGACAAAAATTAGCAAGTTTTAGGAAAGTTACCATAACTTTCATTTGGCACTGGAACATTTGGTCAAACCTATGGAATTACAAAAAAGACGTATTAGAATATTAGAGACCAAAGTTTCATATTTAGAAGATATAAAATCTTAGAGATATATCAAGAAAAAGGTTAACCATTTATATATTCTCTAAATTAAGGTTTTAAAGGTATGTAACTTACAAGTAACATAACTTTTGATTAGAAGATCAATTTTTTTGTGTGACTAAGAATTGTGATAAAGAGGAGTACTCTCATTATTTTCTCACATGGCTACAAAGGAAGATCCAAAATCTACTACACCAAATAAAATTCTTGAAATCTCATATGGAAGTTATGAAGAAAGTAAATACGTAGAATTTAGGTCGTCCCAATTAGATAATAAAGTTAATGAAATGAATGGTTATACGTTAAAAAGGGTGGATTTATTAGGTTCTCAAGAAAACTTTAAAAGAGAAATGTTGGATGAAATGGAAAAGAAGATGAATGAAAATAAAGGAGAAATGCAAAATGTCAAAGAAGATATACAAAAATGCATGAGGAAAGATATAAAATAATTACAAACCATTTCATTAAAAGATCTCCAGAAAAGGGATGTGGACATCCAAGGAAATCATGAACATAATGAGAAGCATGGTGTTGGGACTCAATAACATATGGGAAGTATGATATCACAATTATAGAGCACAAATATTGAATCACAAAACCATAATCATGAATTTTCAATCCAAGATCCACATGATTACAGCTTTGAGTTAATGACAAGGAACTACTACATTCCAAATATCCATATGACAAAGTTTGATAGCAACAATCTTATAACATGGACATTATAAATGGAGCAATACTTTTATCCACACCATGTTGGATCCTTAAAAAAGGTAAACTCTACATCTATGTTTCCATAATAAGAACAATGTGTATGGTATCAATGGCTTTATGAAAGGAAAAAGGAGTATGTTATATATTGATCCATTTTTACAGAGGAATTGATAACACATTATAGGCATATTAAGAGTGATATGTTATTTAGTCAATTTGTAAACCTTTGATTAAAAAATTTAGTTGCAAAGGACATTCAACAATCCCAAAAGTCTAGTCTCAAAGTAAAAACCACTTCAGAGGACAATGTTTTAGACCAATTTATGGGAAATTTAAAGGAAAGCATCCAACATGAGCCTTGACTCTTTGAAGCTAAATATCTAGATCATGCTTTTAGTACAGAAAAGAATATTGAGAGGTAAAATATAACCACTAGAAAATTGGTCACTAATAATTATATAGAAAATCATGCTCCCTCTCTAAAATCGACAAGGTTTACTCCTCAAAAAATGGATGAAAGAAGAGAAAAGGGAATATGATTTAATTGTGACAAAAAGTACAATAATGGGCATAAATGAAATGAGAAGAAAACATATACTATGAAGATAAAGAAGATCAAGAAGTGGAACAATCATGATATCTAGAGCTAGAAGAGACTACTCCAACAATTACTTGTTAACATTGGCCAACATCATTACTCCATAAACCTTGAATATAGAAGGATATGTCAAAAAGTAATAATGTTAATGGATTCAAAGAGTACCCTATTGACAAGGATAAATGACCCAACAAAACTTATCAAGGGGTTATCTTTGATATAAGGTATCAATTAAACCTCACAACATTTGTGGTAAAATACCCATTCAAATTCTCGCTCGACATCCATTCTTGATTTTAAGAATCCTGTGAGATAGGGATGATTGTCACAGCAAAGGAGAATGCTGATTATAATATATAAATATCTAAATTAAAAATGAAAATAATATAAGCTAGCTAATTGAAAGAGGGATAGATGAGAAACAAGAAGCAAAGAGATAATAAACACATAGTTGCATAGTCAAGGAAATAGTTAGCTGATTTCAAGGATAATAACGAGTACTTAACTTATTAGTGAAAATCCAGAATAGTCAATTTAGTCTTTTGATCTAATTAGTGCTCATTAATGAAAGCTGCAAAATTGAAACAATAATCATGTGAGAATAAAATATCTATTCCATAGATTAGTCTGTGAACTAGCAATAAAACATCTCATAGAAAAAATGCATGGATGAACTTGTTCAATAATAGTCAAGGACAAAGACAAACTGCATGTTGAAAAAAAACTTCAACAATGGCCTTCAAGGATAGTATTACAACAATGAATATATAAGTACAATCATCCTTTCTCTAGTTTGTAGTAATATCAATAAATTCAAAAATGTGAAAGCCTTCTTAATTAGAGTTTTACAATTTATAGATTGAGTTAGTAATTTAACCTTGTGACTATTTAGCTTCTGTGGGATTAGTTACAACACTCCCACTTCTCATGATTTACAAATATAATAAGGGAAAGTATTTAAAACTCTAAATTGAGACTATTACAATTTGATTGGATATTCAATTGGGAGCTTTATGATATCCTGAAGATAGGCCACCCATACTTCATGATCCATAAATTGTTTTGGGTATTGTACTTGATATTCCATCACAACAGATATGATAAATTATACTTAAAATTATGAAATCTACACTAAGGGGGTTTATTTCTCTTTAGGTTTTTGGATATATAAAATTATTGTTAATTACACATGCATGCAAATTATAATTTTGTATAAAATAGAGAAAAGTAAAATAAAAACTCACAAAACAATGGTTGACACAAGATATATCCCAGGAAACCATTTCGGGAGAAAACCCATCTAGAAGGTGGGGTCGCTTTGCTCTCTTTCTATGAATAGAAAATAGTTGTGAGTACAAGGAAGTAAGACATGTGGTCTATAGCCTAATATAGTGCACAAATTGTCAGGCCAGGTAGTAACTCCTCAACCAAAAATTGATTCGTGCCTATATTCCTTCAGGGTGGCCTTATTATATTCATGAGGGAGAGACTATTCAATTCATATCCCGATGACTGTTCACATTACCTATTTATTTATTTACATTATGTTCACCCAATCCTGATGATTAGGTGTCAACATTCCCCCCCTTAATCTGAAGGGATGTTGGTGAGTCCAAGCATCATTCTGAATCGTTCAAGCTTTT
>APFE031745465.1:39248-70304 GCA_000404065.3 Pinus taeda
TTGTAGACCCACTTGCAGCCAATTGGTTTGGTTCCTAATGGAGGATCAACCAGCTTCCAAGTGTCGTTCTTTATGAGGGCATCATACTCCTTTTGCATTGCTTCTTTCCATTCATCATGAGAAGCAGTCTCTTTGAAGGAAGTTGGTTCAAAATCCGTGGACAAGTTCAATTCACAATCATAAGAAACATCCATATCAACAGGTGAATTAAATTCATCCACATCACCTCCATTTTGCCAGTTTGAATTTCTAGTTTCTGTCTTTCCAACCTCATCAGGATGAACACTTTAAAGTGTCTTTGTCAGCCACTTTGGGGAATCTTTCTTAGATGGTCCAGGCTTCTCCGTTGATTGAGTTGGGATTGAATCAAGATTGAGTCTCCCAATTCTATCAATCACATCACTTACAACATCATCTGTTGTTGGAGTTTCATGTGGGGGAGAGTGTTCTTCAGAAGAAGATTCCACATGTTGATCTAGTATAGGAATCCCCCCTTCAAGATGTGGAATCTGATTTTCAAATTCTTGAAATGATTTCATTTTTGTGAATCTATCCAAGCGATCAAGTTGCCGCTCAACAACATTGTCAGATTTGGATGATTCAAGAAAATTACATCTCTAGATATAACAAACTTTTTATTTTCTTCATCATAGAGGCGGTATGCTTTGGAGGTATTTGAATACCCCAAGAAAATACACTTACGACTTCTAGCACCAAGTTTGTTTCTATGTACCTTGGTATCAAAGCATAACAGGTGGAACCAAAAATCCTGAGATGTTTGACCGAAGGAACATGTCCATACCACAATTCATAAGGAGTCTTGTTTCTTATAGCACTAGATGGACATCTATTCTTTATATATGCAGCACATAGAACAGCATCAGCCCAAAACATTATCTTTACATTTTTGAGAAGAGCATGGATCGTACCATATTCAAGATTGTTCTATTCATTCTTTCAGCTACACCATTCTGTTAGGGATTATAAGGCATAGTTGTTTGATGTTTGATCCCATGTTGGCGAAGATAGTTTTCAAATTCATTTGATGTATATTCTTTTCCATTATCAGTGCGAATAGACCCAATATATGATTGTGCATCATTTTCAATCCATTTATGAAAATTCTTGAATGTTTGGAAAGCATCAGATTTGTTCTTAAATAGATAAACCCAGCACATTCTGGTGGAGTCATCAATAAATGTCATGATATATTTATTTCCATTTGCAGAAGAAACAGGCATTGGACCACATAAATCTGAATGAATAAGTTCAAGCTTCCTATGTGCTCTTGAATGTGAATCATGAAAACACTGTTTTCTATGCTTTCCTAGAATGCAAGCATCACATTGCTTAAGTTTTCTAGGAATTGTAGGAAAACTAGCAACACCATTTTTCTTCAACAAGCAGAGACTGTCATAGTTCAGATGTCCAAATCTAGCATGCCATAATAAACTTGATGGAAGTGTACCTTCTTCATGATGAGAATTGTATGAGAAATGTTGTGTACGAGCAGAGGTTCCTTGCAGCTTGAGAAGCCTTTCTTCTTCTATTCCCCTCATGACAAGTGAGTGGTCAGATGCTTTTCTTACCTCAAGCTTTTCATCAAACATATGAATGGAGTGACCTTGCTGGCGGATGTGGACCAAGGACAACAAGTTTCTCTTGAGCTGTGGGAGATATAGAACATGATGCAGAAGAAAGTCTGGAAGACTTAAGCCTGATTGTGCCAAGCCCTGGTGGCTTGATTTCTTATTGGTCTACAAAGTATACTGCTCCATCAACATTGTCAGTAAATTCTTCAAAAAAAATCTTTTCTATGAGTCATGTGACAGGTTGCTCCTAAATCAAGCAACCAATCATTTTTCCAAGAAGCAAGTGAAGCATTAAATAAATCTTCATTGACTCCAATGTTACATTGTGCCACAACATAGTGAGCGGATTCAGGGGCTTTACCTTTGTCTGTATCATCACTTTTACCTTTCTGTTGGTTTCTTTTCTGCTCAATTTTGTCCCATGGTAGCTTGCATGTAGAGGCATCATGTGATCCATTTCTTTTGCAGCGAATGCCAGTGCAAATCTGCCTTTTCTCCTGGGAAATGTCTGCCCCCCTGCCTCTGAAAATATCTTCCTGTTCCTCTTCGACCACCTCTTCCTCTTAAAGAATCTTGAAGCAGGATGCTTTTCTTTATGAGCAAGGCACAAGCCTCTTCAGAAGATTCAGGGGTTGTCTTCCTTTCCAAAAGCCTTCACTCTCTTTCAAAAAACTTTTTCCACAAGAGAGTCAAAGGTGATATCTTTGAGATTTCCATTTGCTTGCAATGACTCAAGATAATTGGAGTAAGTAGGATAAAGTGCCTTGAGAAAAGGATAAGAGGAATATCCAATTCAACCTTAGTGGATTTGATATCATGCATTATAGAATTGACTTCATATGCAAGAGCAAGAGGATCATTATTTTGCAGTTCAAGAGTGAAGAGTTTAATCATGAGTTGAACAACTTCAAGTGCAAAATGTGACTCATAGAGTTCTTTCAGCTTTTGTAAGGCTTCAAAGGCAGTTGAAAATGACAAAATACGGTGACTCACCTCTTCATTTATAGATGTTGTGATTAATGCATAAGCTTTGTTGTTCTTGTTTTCCCAAATGACGAGCTCTTTGTCTGAGGTAGGCTGTTCTGGTTCATTGTCTCTGTCTTCGACACACACTCCTTTCCACAACTCATTGAAAATGAGGGTGTGTTTTATCATCTGAGACCATTCAGGGTAGTTCTCCTTGCTAGCAAGAACTATTCCCACCATGGATATGATTGAATGCATTCTGTAAAAAAATTACTTCTGCTGATAGAAAAATACTTCTGCCAATATACAGTAAAATTGTAGTTCTGGTGGTAATTTATTTTTTTTAATTCAAATTCAAAAGGGCATTCTCTCCATATAGGGCTTTGTACTATCTTTGTCTTTAATGAAAATATAAAACACAAATCAACTATGCATTCTCAAAAGATTTCAAATCTCTTCCTCATATACCAATATGGAAGCCAATACCATGCAGTCAACGTACCAAAAAAAAGGGGCTCAATACAATTACATGTGTTAAACAATGTTAAGGGCACATTCAACAGCGTTCAAAGTACATTCAATGTGTGGCTTTTAACACATTTTACATGCCAAAAAGTCTTCAACGTATATACCAAAATCTTCAAAGTATATGCCAACGTTATGTGAAAAACTTCAACGTATATACCAGCATCATTCATGCATCAGACTCAGGCGCCTTTTCCATGTCAGTCCAGCGTTAAAAAATACCAGGAGCAGCATATATGTGACACATATGAAACAACGTTTATATGGAGGGAGCAGCGTAAATCATATTATAGGCAGCGTTCAACATATGGGTGGACAAAACTGTGGTAAACAGTGGTAATGGTGGTTTTACATATTATAACCCAGCAATATAAATAGTGGTAATGGTGATTTTACATATTACAACCTAGCAATATAAACAAAACATTGTTTCCTCTTGCGCAGAGCATATTCATACCAGATACCAAAGCTTGGATAAGTCAGCAACGACACCACAACTTTCCAACGTATTGCTTGAACAGTTTGCCAAGCGTGGTATGAAACAAGTGTTCCTCCAGGTAGCCACACATATGGTGGTCTTATTGGAGCAGCGCCCTCATGTTTCACGCACCATTCACTCAGGCAGCGTTCCACTCACGCAGGTATGCCATTCACTCAGCAGTGCTCCCTCAAACTTCAACAACACACTCTGCGCATCTGCGTTCCTCCACGCTCATACCTAGACTATGGCACAAGTTTGAAAATTCAAGGGTGGTAGGCTGTACAGAGATGGGCGTGGTATTTTAGCTAAGGATGTTCAATCTTGTGGAGAACGCCTTTTTTCAAAAACCCCCTCTGCAGTGGAACGTTATTGCCAGGTCAGAGGTGGTAGTTCTGAAATATGGACAGAATAGGAAAATAGGCAGAAAATGGAGTTACAAGGGCAGGAGTACTAAAATTAGGACTAGCTCTGATACCATGTCAGGCCAGGCAGTAACTCCTCAACCAAAAATTGATTCGTGTCTATATTCCTTCAGGGTGGCCTTATTATATACATGAGGGAGAGATTGTTCAGTTCATCTCCCGATGACTGTTCACATTACTTATTTATTTATTTAAATTAAGTTCACCCAACCTTAATGATTAGGTGTAAACACAAATCCTCTATGTGTGCTCTCCCCCTATCCCTCTCAGCTACCCTAATCTTCTAAGGAACAAATGCACTCAAAAATAAAGGAGCCCCTTTTCCTCCTAGTGACCCGATTATAACATAGCCCAATAGCCTAATAGTGATTAGGTTTGACTCCTTCCTCTCTCAAAGGGAGTTACAATATGACTCTTATATATTCTTCTTCATCATGATCATGTGGATAGCCCATTTTCCTTAAGTAATGGGGGTTGACATGGCATGCTCTCGAATTATGGTGGAAAAAACAAGAAGGTCAACTTCCGAGTGGCATAACTTTTGCATACATACTCCAATTCAATTGATTCTCGTGTCATTGGAAATGTATCTATGTGTAGAATAGGGAAAAAAGGTTTCACACTAAAAAATTAAGGTTTTATCCCAAAAATTTTTATTTGATGCCTTAAATTCTCCCGAAAGGTTTCAGAGAAAAAATTGTCAAACAGGGTCCCACCCGTAAAAATAGTCCTATGAGTTGATTCCTTCACTTTTTCCACTTTGAAAACATCAAGATGGTTGAAAAAATATAATGATCCAATCTTGATCACTTCATAGAGTGATGCAATCATTTTGATCCTACTATGCAACAAATTTTCCATGAGTACATGATACTCTGTTGTATTTTTGGAGAGGACTAGAATATCCTTCTTTAGTGAAACCAGGAAATAGTTAAAGAACATATGTTGTTTAGTAGGGTCCACAAGGTTATTCTTCAAATTTTCCTTTGTGTAACTGTTGGTGAAGCCACTAAAGGAGATTCCTTTATCATTAAACAACTCCTCCAACTCCCTATTTACCTTTTCAGTTGGCCTAGCTTATCCTTGGAACCAAATTGATGTAAGTCTATTCATCCTAATGATCCTTTCAGCAAGATAATGTTTTTGATATTTTCATATTAACCAAGCTATATCATTTTCTAGTTTGTCATATATCTTTATGGCTCAGTTAATAATGATAGGGTCATATGCCAATTTTTGAGTGTTGATCCTAGGCACTTATTTTGGGCCCTAAGGATATTCTTTTGGCTACTGCTCCAAATGGATAAGAGCAATTAGGATTCCTTGCAATTGAATTCCTCATTCCTTAGCTAGTTGCTAGAGTGGTAAAAACTTGGTTGATATATCATGCATGATCTATAGATAAGGGTATACTTGCAAGAGCAGAGCCTTATAGGACTCATGCACTTGTAGAAAACATGTCTTGTAATCATTAGGGGAATTTTGAGGTCTAAAATGGGCCTCCTAAGAAAATTATAAAATAATAGTGGAAATAGTAAAATAAGATTAGATTACATCATCCAATTTTAGAGGGAAAAAAGAAAACTACTTTTTCAAATCATATTTTTAACTTATCTCCCTATGGGTTTACTCAAATTTCGAGCGGAAACACTTGTTGGATGCATAATTTAATTCATAATCCAAGGAGTACCCATGTTGCATACTTTCGATAGACCCTGCTACACGAAAAATGATAAATACATGAAAAATGTGATTGCAATCACGTATTTTCATGTATTTATCACTTTTCGTGTAGCAGGGTCCATCGAAAATATGCAACATAGGTACTCCTTGGATGAGGAATTAAATTTTGCATCCAACGAGTAATCTCACTCGAAATTTAATTAAAACCTTAGGGAGATAAGTTTAAAATACAATTTTAAAAGTAGTTTTATTATTTTATTATTTTTTAATATTTTTACTTTTTCACCCCAAAAATGGTGAATCATATCATCCCCCATGGTTGACATCATCACCTTGAATCCTATTGTTTCTTATAAAGTTTATTTTGGTTGTACATTTTTCTTAGGAGGCCCATTTTAGACCTCAAAAGTTCTTTAATGCCTCTACCTTGATGCTCAACTATTTGGTGTTATTTTTTTTTCTTTCAACACTTTGACTTGTTGTTAAAGCTCAATTATTTGTTCATCCTTCTTCTTCATCTACTCTAGAATATCATGCACATTTATCTCAGTGGCTTAAGAGAACATTGTGCCTACTGAGGACATGGAAATAAGATCTTTCCTTGTGTTGGACACCATGGGATTCTCCGTGGTGGTGTGTATCGACGACAGATGTGGTGTGACATGTTTCTTCATGTGTTCTACAATATTTTTCAGGTTTGATTGAAACACAACTTGTTCAAGTTTATTACATTTTTCCCTCTTAGCTAATGTGATGTCCATTTCAATTACAGGTAAGCTGCCTCATTTAATTTCTAGAATTGTCAATGATACTAGATCGATCTTGATTGCAGTTGCAACTAGTTGAGCATCTAACTCTTGTTATTCTTGTTGAGCCTAGAATATATTATACTTCATCTTGCAATATCTTCTACTCTTCTTCTTGTTTCATCTACCCTTATTTAGTTTTTCTAGTTTCCTTTAATTTTCTATCTTCCTAGACTTTTCTCCTCCATTCCCTTTCTCTTATTTATTCTTCTTCTTGCTATTTTAATTAAAGATCTCAAGAAACCCTGGAAGATTCTTGTGAAATATGAGATACCTCTTATTCTTTTCTTAACTTATCCTCTTATTCCCTTTAAGTTGCATCTTACTGAGTTACCTGTTCACAAGCACATGTTTCTACTTTTTCTTGCACATTTTGCACTTTTTCCTAGCAATATTGTATCCAATTCTTGAGATGAATTATATGAAATTTAAAGTTTTGTTCTCCTTATCTTCCTCTACTCGTGTCTCTGAATGATATTTCGACATATACTTGCATGATTTTAAATGGTCCTTCACTGTGGGTCATGGATCATGCCAATGGAATTTTAAATCCAAAAAATGGAAAAGTGTTAGAGCTTCAAAATCTCTTTTTTTACCTCTTGATCTCCTTCAATTCATATCCTCCTAGGTAGAAAGGGATATGAAGTCAGGGATGTTTCTTGGTCCTTAAGAGATATCCACCTACACTTGTATATACCTGACAATATATTTGTTGCAATAATACCCTGACAGTTACAAATATGGGTAGTAGATGAGGCAATTTTATTGCTCCAAATACTTTGATGTAAATGCCATCTCGTTCCATGAACCAAACACCGAATAAAGGCACTACCTATCTGTCTCTTTATAGCACACATGGGGCAACCTTATTAAACAAATTCGTGTATAAGGGCACTAGAAACTCTTGTGAAATCTATGCATAAGCTAGTATATAATGGTCTTCCTAGATGATTTTGTAGTAAATGTGGATCAGTTCCTTGTCAATGGTCCATCTCCAGTTCAAGAGTGGGAATGACATCTTGGAACAAACTATGTCTAACAGACAAGATGCCATGAAAAATTGAGATTTCTTTCCTTCTTCAAGGTTCTAAGCATATTCAATATTATCTCTAAGGGAAACTAATAAGATATCTATAAAGTTGAAAATTCTACCTTTAATCGCCACTATGTACATGAGTGAACCCATCCTTCTAGGAAGATATAAACATTGAGTCGACCATATAACTGAAATAGCATAACAAACACCAATTGAAAAGGGGTCTTCAACATATTCACCAAATACTCCTTGTTTTCTCTTGTTCTAAAAGTATCCTTGTTGGTCCACCATGTCTTTAGCAATTCCATAGGTCAAATTTTGAAGTTGGTCAACCAATATTCATCAAAGATCATTTCTTCCCTAGGCAGCTTGTAGAACACCTCAATGTCAGATGTGTTAAAATAAGAAATGGGGTTTTCATGTCTACCTTTAATTATAGCTTCTTCTAGGTTTGCATGCTTCATCATCCATTCTACAACTTCGGTGCATCGGAACAGAGATGGATGGGCTGCTACCTTTGGCAACCAAGATCTCTTTGTAGTATTGAAATTTTTTAATCTAGATCATTTATAAGTGAATTTTCCATCTGAAATAGCATGTATACCTCTGACCATGTGTATGTTGTGAACTTACTAATGAAACATGTAGTGTTCTAGAAATTTGATCAAAAGGAAGTAATAGGTTCTTCTTCACCAAAACACTCAACTATTAGAGCTACAAGATCGTTTCTTAGACACATAGATGGTTTTCCTGCAAGTCCAATAAAAGATAAATGCATCAATTATATAGTTTAACTTAAAATTTAGAAAGTAGATAACCAAGGATTCTGGTTTCCTACAATAACTTAGAATTGTTAGCTCCTACAATAATTCAGAATTGATAGCTCTAACGGCTTGTTGAAATATGTAACTAGGTGTTGGCCCTCAATTTTGGTCATTTTTTCCTATCCTAAACCCATCCATGCACCACCATATTCCATAATATTTCACTTACATATGCTTCATTTCACTCTTATTTTGCATATTGAGTTAACTAAATCAAGTTTTTCAATTTTTAGAGATTTTTGTAAAAATTGAGTTTTAAGAGTAAATTTGGACTGCACTAAAAATTCTCGTAATAGCTCTATTAAAGGCATATGTGCAAGACACATGGGCGAGAGATGAGTGCATATTTGGAAAGATTGGGAACCATGAATGCATGAACACCTATTGGTTCGGTCAAACTGAGCAAATACAACCTCGGTCAACGCTAGTCAAACTTGACTTGTCATTCAGAAATCCCGATTAAAAAGGGGCAGAATATTATTTTTTGGGATTTTGCCTATTTTTGTGAACCAGACTTAATGAGTTCGACCTGGATGGATGGATTAGGATAGATGAATACTATTAGAGCTATTGTAGCTAAGTTTGTTGATAATTTTCTTATTTAAACTGAGTTTATGAACCATTTATATATGTAATTTGTATTTAGACTATTGGAGACCTTTTGATAATCTGAAGAATACTTTCTATTGTTCTAAGTTGTTGTTCATGATGTGGATATATTCATAAGTTAGCTATAGCTGATAGTTCTTTAGGTGTACAAGGCAAGGTTGGAGGGCCCCCGTACAAAGCTAAGTACACTTTGATTACATTAGCATAACTTATTTTCAATATTTATTGTTTCAAATTTATGCTTCAGTTATTTAGATGTGTGATGCTTTTTGTGTGATTTTTGGATGATGATAGCTTAAAATATAATTTCCATGTGAAAGGACAAACAAGAATTTAAGTTAAATTCTCTTTCTATCAAGTTATGAATCATAGCTAAAATCATCATTTTTGCATTTCTTGAATTCCAGTTTTATTGGATGCAATGGTAATGATATTGGAGTAGATCTGTGAGAAAGGAAAACCAGGATCTCCTAAGTTAGGAGCCTCTTCTCTTGCTTGCTGCATTTTGAACAAGAAACTTGATAGTCTTTTAAAACTTATATTATATTTGTAATATGCACTTCCTTTACTTTATAGCCTCACCTTCCTAATATGATTTCACTTAAATCCATATATTTTGGACATGCTTCCAAGTCTACAAACCCAGATTGGCGAGTAAAACACGTGTTAGTTTAGTTAGTAAATTGACCTTACGTTTTTGGCATCGTTGCTGGGGAAGCTTATTCAAAGTTAATCAAAATAGGAAGCTTTAAAAAAACACATAAAACAAAAAAACAAAACAAAAACATAAAACATAGATAGGGTTTTTCAGTACGTCATTTATGAGTAGACAAAGATATGAAAAAGGTAGATACATAAAACAAGACCCCCCAATTACTAAACCACTGGTAGAAGTAGGACTACTTCCATTTGAATTAGCTACACCAATTGCTGGAAAACCAACTTTGGATGAGTTAGAGGAAAAACAACGTTTAGGAAAAAGATTAACTCTTGTTGAAAGACAAACTTTGTTAGCCTATGAAGTGAAGAGAAAACAAAAACACATAGAAACATCTTCTAGGGGAAAACAAAGAGAGACAAGAAAACCAATTGATCAGCCTATTCTTGAACAAATAGATCAGTCTATCTTTGAACAAATAAAACAAGTTGATCTCAAGTTGTTACTGAAACATTTGAGACTATTGAAAAAGATATGGTAGAAGAAGGAAAGGGATCTACCATCCTCACTTTAGAACAAAGGTTGCAATATGAAAAATAGTAAAAAGAATGGCAAAGAATAAGGGAAGAAGGGGAAAGAAGAGAAGAAGAAAGGAAAAGAGAAGAAGATGCCAAAAGAGAATATGATCATAAGATTAGACAAGATGTAAAAATAGAAAATGGTGAAGAAGCTACTTTTGGATTTCCAATTGTAGATACTAGAGCAATGCTGAGAGAAGAGGTAAACGTGAAGAATATTCCACCTTTAGTTTTACCAAATTTCGATGGCATGTCTTTTGAAGATCCTGATTCATTCATGTTTGAATTTGATATCTTACGTAGAACTTATGGCTATACTGATGATACACATAAGCTTCATCTTTTTCCTGATACTCTTAAAGCAGTTGTCTTAAAATGGTTTATGGGATTATGAGAACACTCTATTACTTCTTGGGAAAAAATGAAGAAAATTTTTCTTAAGAAATATCAAGCCTATTGCAGGCCTAGGGATTCAAAAGAAGATATTTTTAGAATGTCTCAACAAGAAGATGAGAGTTTTGAAAAATACTTGGATTCCTTTACAACCTGCAAAAATTCAAATAACATTTTCTAAATCTCGATACCATTAAATATTTTTTCTTAAAGGAATAAGAGATGAGTATCTTGATATTCTCAATGTAATGGGTAAAGGAGATATTTCATACTTACCATTTGATGAAATTGTTGAATTATGTCAAAAGTACTCTAGAGGTAGATCCAAAACAGGAAAAAGAGATATAACTTCTAGAGCTTTTAAATCAGCAACGGGAGGAGTGACAAGAGCAGAAATAGAAAGTTTGTTAGAAAACTTTAAAACAAATCTTTTGAGCACCTTAGGAACATAAGTTGATGTATTAAAAGAAAATAAGAAACAACAAGAAGAAGAACAAGCAATGTCAATCTTTTGTTCTAAGTGTAGGAAGAATCATCATTTACGAGAATGTCCTTTGGATAATATACATGTTTGTGGACTTTGTACAGAAAATCATGTTACAGACGATTGTCCAACATTAAAAGAGTTGCATGCAGGTAAATTAGAAGAAACTCAAGGATTTTATTATATGGCACCAAGAAGATCTTGGCAACCATGTTTTTTAGGTACATCTCAACATTTTCCTCAACAAATACCCCAAAATATCTAGTATCAAAATTCATGGAATAATCCTATGCCATGGCAGGTTTGGCCTCCTCAGCAAAACCAAAACCAACCTTCACAAATTTTGCGAGGATATGCTTATGGAGATCAACCTCCTCAACAATTTTACCCTCCACAATATCAATCTTATCAGTCATATCAATAGCCATATCCTCAACAATCATTCCCATATCAACAACTCAATCAAATCCATTTACACAACAATTAATGCCTGCACTAACTTATCCTCGGCAGCTTCAACTGCCTTCTAACCAACCACCACCTAGACCAACTCAATTACCAGCTCATCCAGTAGCAAATCCGAGTAACTGAGTGGAGAGGCCAGCTTATAATGTGGAAGAAACAACATTATTTCCTATGTATTCTATTCTTCCTATTCAAGACATCCACTTGAGTTCAAGAAAAGTTCTCCAAAAATATTCTCCACCAATCATAGAAGAACAAATTGAAGAAGGAGAACAATCTGAAAAATCTAATCCAAGGAATAAAATTCAGAAAAGCAAAACTATTATGACTCAAACACCACCTTTCCCAGAAAAGTTAGTTGATAAGAAAACTTCAATTTCTCTTCCTGAATTTGATATCATAGATGAATTAAATAATTCTTATGTCAAAATTTCTTTGTTGCAAGTTATCAAAGATATTCCAATATATACAAAAACAATAAAGGAATTATATATTAGGAAACTGGCAGAAAGAAAAGAGATCCACCTACAATCCGAGTCATTGGAAAACTAGCTAGTCTCATGTCTGCAAAAACAACAATTGAAAAATATATTGATCCAGGGATACCTATGGTTACCATTTCAATCAATAATTTTTCAGTTCCTAAATCATTAATTGATCTAGGAGCTGCTATAAATTTCATGACAATAGAAACTATGAAGTATTTAAAACTGCCAAATATCTAACCTACTACTACAATTTTAGAAATAGATGATAGATCTAAAGTAGTACCGGAAGGAATACTTGAAGACATAATTGTTTCTTTGGATTCATGGGAATATCCAGTAGACTTTCTAATCTTGCAACCAAAAACTAATCTAGGAGGCCATCCTCTAATTCTTGGTAGACCATGGTTAGCCACAGCAAATGCCTTCATTGGATGCAGATTGGGAAGCATGATCATAGCACATGGAGATGAAAGGAAACATATCACACTCTATCCTCCTGCTCAATCACCTTCTTTACTATCATGGCCTGATGATCAACAGGAAGAAACTTTACATGTTTTAAGTATTAATCAAGCCTTTAATTTTAGAGAAGAAGAATAAAATGAGGATTTACTAGACCTTTTTATCCCAGAACCTGATATTTCTGAGCAACTAAGAATAACACAATATGAAGTTGCAAATAATCTTCTAAATCAATGTTTTCAGGAAAATTGTACTATTCAATCATTACAAAATTCATTTGAAATCATTTTTCTTTTCAACTCAATTACCAATTCTCAAAGAAAAATCATTGAAATCAATCGTGGAAAGAATTTAAATATTGGTAATAATCTACAATCATCACAAGAACAACAGGTAATTGCATTATTACAAAAATATTCAAAAACTTTTACCTAGGATTATATAGACATGCAAGGAATCCATACAAAAACATGTATCCATCACATTTACACATATGAAACAATCAAGCCAGTAAGAAAACCACAAAGAAGAATTAATCCAATGATGAAAGACATAGTGAAAGAAGAGTTACAAAAACTATTACAACTAGGATTTATCTACCCTATCTCTGATAGTCAATGGGTTTCTCCTTTAGTTTTGGTACCAAAGAAAAATGGCAAATGGAGAATATGTGTAGACTATAGAGAACTGAACAAAGCAACATTGAAAGATGATTTCCCACTACCATTGATTGATCAAGTACTAGACTCATTAGCAAGGAAAAGGTTATTTTCCTTTCTTGATGGATTTAGTGGATACAATCAGATCAAGATAGCATTAGAAGACCAGGATAAAACTACATTTACTTGTCCATGGGGAACATATGCTTATAATGTTTTACATGTTGGACTATGTAATGCACCTACTACATTTCAAATAGCAGCCTTAGCTATCTTTGCAAATCTTATACATGAATGTGTTGAAATCTACATGGATGATTTTACTATTTATGGAAGCACATTTGATGATTGTTTAAATAATCTTGAAAAAGTTATAAAAATATGCATAGAGACAAACTTATACCTCAGCAATTAAAAGTGTTTTATGATGTTAACAGAAGGGATAGTGTTGGGACACCACATTTCTTCTTCTGGAATTAAGGTAGACCCAACAAAGATACAAGTCATTGTAAACTTAATGCCACCAAAAACACAGAAAGAAGTAAGACAGTTCTTGGGATATGCAGGCTACTATAGAAGATTCATTGAAAACTTCAACAAGATAGCTTTACCCTTGTTCAAACTACTTGCAAAAGACATTGAATTTCAACGGACAACAAATTGTCAAAATGCATTTGAAAACCTGAAAGAAAAATTGTCTGTAGAACCCATTCTTAGAGGACCAAACTAGTCATTTCCATTCCACATATCTACTAATGCATCAGACACATCTATAGGAGCATCTCTAGGACAAAAAGAAAACTAGTTTAACTATGCCATATATTTCATAAGAAAAAATTTAACTTCGGCATAATTAAACTACACGGTAACTAAAAAAGAAATGCTAGTTGTTGTCCATGCAATCAATAAATTTAAGCATTACATAATAGGCTATCAAGTATTTATTCATATAGATCAGTCAGCCATTAAATATCTAATGAAAAAAATAAAACTAATGGCAGAATTACAAGATGGTTGTTACTAATGCAATAATTCAATATCATTGTTCTAGATCGACAAGGAAAAGGTAATCAAGTGGCAGATTTTCTATCAAGACTTAATTCACCTAATGATCTTATGCATCTTCGAGACAACTTTCTTGATAAGAATCTATTTTCTGTAACAGCTAAAACCCCATGGTTTGCAGATATAGAAAATTATTTGTCATTTGTAATATTACCATCCCATTTCACTAGCAAGCAGAAAAGGAAAATAATTAAACAGAGTGCTAGATATACTTGGGTCAATGGTGACCTCTTTTATACTAGTCCTGATATTTTGATACGAAAATGTGTGAGAGAAGATGAAATTCTTGATATTCTGAAAGCATGTCATGGTGAACCATGTGGTGGCCATTTTCTAGATAAATGGACAACATACAAGGTGTACAAACTTGGCTACTACTGGCCAGCAATTTTCAAAGACTCAAATACCTATTGCAAAAGATGTGATAGTTGTCAAAGAACTAGAAGACCTATAGTATCAGATGAGATTCCATTGAAACCACAAGTACTTATAGAACCATTTGAACAATGGGCTCTAGATTTTGTGCGACCAATTAACTCTCCTTCAAATGGAAAGAAGTACATCATAGCATGTACATACTATGTTACCAAATGGGTTGAAGCAAAAGCAGTGGCAAGAGAAATAGAAGAAACAGTGGTTTCTTTCCTCTTTGAAGAAATATTTGTAAGGTTTGGAGTTCCAAGACAAATTGTTATAGACAAGGGAACATAGTTCACTTCTAAACTTGTCCAAGATCTTACAAAAAAATACAAAATCAAGCATAGGAAGTCTACTCTGTATCATCCACAAGCAAATGGACAAGTAGAATCTACTAATAAGTGTTGGCTTAGTGGGTCCTAACCCAGGTTCAAAGTTAAGTTTGCCAAACAAATCCCTACACTATTGGCCCTTTCATCATCAATCTATGGAGCTCGGACTAAAGTTTCAACTGAAGCAGTATGGGGGGATGTTGGAACCAAGTTTCCAAACCCAGAGATGGTTATGATGTTGTTTTATGCCCTAAACCTGTCTTCGAATAGATCGATAAGTCCTTGAGGCTTATCGATATAAATTCTTCTTACCAGCCTCTAGAACTTCGTGAAGGTCTACGACTGTCTTTGACAAACCCTAAACAGGCGAATCAACTGCTTAAGCACCTTTGTAATCACTCCTAAGTCTATTATTACCCAGATCGGCTTAATTGTTTTATATCTTTAGCATGCATTAATATATTCTTCGCATAAACAGATATTATTACTTGCATTCATATAACAATGTGAACCATGTAGAATCGTGCATCAATACAATATTAAATCATAAACCCAATATTCATGATAACATAAATGCATTCATTCATAACAGAAGTAAATAGGAAAAACATAGATATTTCCATAATAATTTCTTTATTGATGCTTCAGATTTGCTTAAAGACTCAAAACTACCCTGCGCACTCAACTACAGGGGTCAGTGCACTCAGCTACGGACTCTACTTCAAGCCTCTACGCACACATCTGCAGAGCCTCTCTTCTACTCTAAGACTCTTCACTCTTCACTTCTAATGACCTATTACATCAATTATCAACTTAACTGAACTGCCTTAATTTCTTTAGGACTCTCCTTTTCATACAATCCCATTGTCCGCAGACCATGGGCAGGTCTATACAAGCTGACACAACTTTTATAAAAGAAGGGAAAATCCCTTTATGACACTTACTATCTACATGCTCCGTGACCATAACTTGCGGATACTTTACACTTTACATCACAAAAACTTGGGCTTTCTACCCCAAAACTTGGGCTTTTGCCCCAAAATTGACCGCAGGGGACCCAATCCCAACAAGCCCCCAACACAAATATCATGACTCACCCTTGAGTCACTCTGTGGGCGTGGAGATCTTACTGCGAAGACCTCCTAGCTCGACTTGCACTACTACAACCTCGGCCATGCTCTGTGTGGCTGCCTACTTGATTTGCTTGACCAGCTGCTCGGTCACTGGTCCTGCACTGTCTTATTTGACCTTTTGATGTGTCCTCTGTAGGCCTTCCATCTTCTCTTCACTGGTGGCAGAGATAATGTTGGCATTATGATACAAGTGTTTTCCTTAATGGCAAGTCCCTCACAGGTCAGCTCAGTTTTGATGAAAGGCAACCCACAGTGTAACAGGTCTATTAAGTTTTAACAAGGCATTGGTACAGAAGAACAGGAAGATGGAACTAAAGTCTACTAATCAGAATGAAGAAGTTGAAGGTAAAGGATGGTGAAAAGCAGTTTAAGATGTATAGGTAGGACCACTTAGTCAAAACAGCTTATACACATTGGTTCACAGAACAAAAAGAGTGTACACGTATACACACACTCTCACAAGAAGAAAAGCACGTATATTTTGGAAAATAAAGGAAATTTAAGAGGAGACAATACCAGGGGTCAATACCATGGTATTAGCCCACAATATTGAGTGGAGTAACGACTATTTGATCTCGTCCAATAATACCATGGGTCCTAAGTGGTTTTGGTCCGAGGTATTGAGAAATGCCTAAAACTATATAAGGAGGAGAAGATCATAAGGCCAATGTGTGCAAGTGAAAAGGGTTTCTATGGAATACTTCTATCTTAAGTATATTTTATGTTGTATGGGCTAGGTTTGTGATTTGATCTGAAATATTTTCTACACCTTGAATTCAATGTTGGATCAGGATCATGAGACCTGGAATGACTTATCATTGAATGATCTGATATTGGTTGGGCCAAATTTGATTGTGTACACCTGTTTTATTCTTTGAATGTCATGATCTAAGTTTGTCTTAAGTCCGGAATAGCAGCGAAGTTATGAGTTAATATTTGCATATCTATACATTGGTTCATCTCAGTAAAAGTGTGTGTACACGTAGGTTCTACTCTTTCAAGTAGTGTATACAAAAGAAAAACCTATTCTTCAAGATCTGACTGATCCATCTAATCAGTTTTGTTGTTTTATTGTTGTCTATCAATGAAGTCTTCTTATATTTGAATGTAAAATTGAATGCATAAGGAGTTTGATATCTGATTGATTGATTGTATAAGTGAGAAGGATGATCTCTACTACTGCTCATGTAAAGATCTGTAAATTGACAGTAGATGTTCAGTATATTGCTTGTTGGTACAGACTTTATTCAAAATTTTTATGTTTCAGTAGTTTTGAACGTATACGCAGGTTTGATTAAAGGAAGTAGTGTATACATGCAGGTTGGGTTCATTAAAGTAGCGTATACATTCTGATGTATGATTTTTGAGGTTGCAGCTGGTTCTGAATGATAATGCAGGTTTCTAGTTTCAGCACAGTGTTCTGGTTACAATGATTTGACTATTCAGATTAGCTGATTATTGGTTCATGCAGTTTGAAAGTTATGATGGGTCCAGTATGAAAATTTGATGAAATGAGGCCTTCATGTGTATTTTTGTGCACCAGGAGCATCCAGTCTGAAAATTTATGAAATGTGGTCCCTGGAGCAAGAGAGAAGGTCGTAGTCTTATGTAGGCCAGCGCCTATGTACTAGTAAGAACATCGGCTAGTACAAGAGCTAGGGGGTTGCAGCTCCCTTCCAGTAGAAGATGGAAAACGAGAGAAGGTTGTAGCCTTCTGCAGGTGGGTGCTTGCGTACTGGTATGAGTCTGCACCAGTACAAGATTGTAAGCAGATTTTCTTATTATTAAAAGAAGACAAAGACAACAACAACAGGTGGTTTTAACCCACATTGGGTTTCCACATTAAATCTTGGTGCTCATGTGTGTTTCTTATTTGTGATGGTTTATTTTATTTTTACTGCACCGTTTAATAAGTTACTGATGCATTGGTTAAATATCAACACATGATAAATTAACTAAATCACAAGTTCTCTAGGTATATGCTGGTTTCACTAATCACAGTAGTGTGTACACACTAGTTCACTTCAAGAAGTAGTGTATATAAATCTGTTTGGGAAATGAAAAAAAATTGATCTGATATTACTAATTCAACCCCCCCCCCCCCCCTCTCAGTATTATTTCCAACAATTGGTTCAGAGCAGGTCCTTCAGAAGAAGCTTGATTGCTTGAAGGATAATATTTCAAGATGAATAATCACGAAGGCATGGAATCCATCAGACCACCAATCTTCAATGGGAGCAACTTAGTATATTGGAAAATAAGAACCAGAGCCTATCTACAATAGCTTGGAGCCGATGTTTGGGAAATTGTGGAAGGAGGATATCAATTTCCAGCAGCAATTCTTATAAACTTTGCAGGTAAGAAGTTATATGAAACCAATGCCAAAGTTTTGAATACATTATTGGCAAGTCTATCAGAATCAGAATTTGTCAAAGTCATGCAACTCAAGACAACCAAAGAGATATGGGACAATCATTCAGAGATAGGAAGGAGACTCTCAGGTAAAACGTGCTAAGCTTCAAACTCTCAGAAATCAATATGAAACTCTTAAGATGCATAGTGATGAGAGTGTTGGTAGTTACTTTTTATGTATAGATGAGATTGTTAACTATATGAAGAATCTGGGTGAAGAGATAAAGGAAGCTACTTTAGTTGAGAAAATTTTGAGATCTTTGTCTTCTAAATTTGTGTCAAAAGTATCTGCCATAGAAGAAAAACAGGATCTTCAAACTATTGTTGTGACTCAACTCCATGGAATCCTAACTGCCTTTGAAATGAGAAAAGGAGGTCCTTCAGATATAAGAGAAGCCGCTTTTAAAGTGTCAGTAAAAGGAAAAGAAAAGGAAGAGCACAATGAATAAGAACACATTTCAGAAGAAGAAGATGAGGTAAATTTTGTCAAGAAGCTTCAACGGAGTTTTGAGAGATTCAAAGGTAAGCTACCTTTCAAATGCTTTGCTTCTGGTAGAGTTGGCCATTCTGCTGCCAAATGTCCTCATAAAGATAAATATGAAAAAGGAAAGGAATATGCAAAAGGAAATAGAAAACAGGTTGTGAATAGAAGGAGTTACTATGTGCATGAAGATAGTGATGGATTATCCAATAGTGATGAAGATGAAACTAACCAAAATTATAGACTACTCATGGCTTCTGACAATGATGATTTTCTGGATACCTTAGAAGAGGAATACTTTCTTGAAGAAATCACTAAACTCAAAATTTGTTTAGAAGAAAAGAATATGATCATCGATACATTGACACACCAACTCACTAAAAGAGAAAAACACAATGAAAATATGGAATATGAAATTGTAAGTCTAAGAAAAGAACTTGAGAAGACAAAATCTCTTAATCTTAGATTTGCTAAAGGATCTGAAACTTTACATGAAATCATAAAATTTCAACATTCTCCTATGATAAAGATAGGTTTTCGATATACTGAAGAATCATCTCAATCACAGAAGTTGTCAACCTCCACCAGAAGCTATCTTGATGCAGCAAAGACCAGTGAACAGTATGTCAATCGTCAGCAAAGGCCTAAAATACTCATCAGGTAAATCATACCCAATTTACTCCAAGGATGAATATCAATAGAAGCTTCAACCAATAGGTAAACAATGCTAAAAGATTCTATGATCGTAGAAACTTCTTTAATGGGCAATTTTTTTCATGTCATAACTTTGGGCATATGATTTCTCAATGTGTTGCTTACAAAACCATCATGACTAGAGAAGCACGAAATCAAAGGAGTGAAACAGGAATCAAGAAAAGTTCCTATAATAACTTTTCTCCTCTTGAAAATGAAGTAGAATGTTCAATTTGTAACAACTTTGGTCATGAAGAATCTGAATGCAGGAGCAAATTTCGGCCATCACTTCAAAAGGAGCAAACATCATTAAATCCGAAGATATGGAGAATGAAGGAATATCAATCAAAAAGATGTGGCATAACTTTGTATGCAGAAGGACAAGAAAATCAGTGGTACATCGATAGCGGATGCTCCAAACACATGACAAGTGATAAAGAGAAACTTCATTCATATAATGCTTTAGAAAAGGAAAAGAATGTCTCATTTGGAAATGACACTCCAGTTGTCATTAAAGGTAAAGGTTCTATCTTCTTGAAAGAAAAGGTTAAAGATGGAAATATCATGTATGTAGATTATTTAAAGCATAACCTGTTGAGTGTCAGTCAAGTGTGTGATCAAGGAAATGAAATTGTTTTTCGATCAAACGGATGTGTGGTTCGTGAGCTTGATACAGGAAAGACTGTGATCAAAGGAACAAGAACTCCAAACAACTTATACATACTCAAAGGAGGACAACAACAATTCTATCTAAGAAAAACAGATGAAAACTGGCTATGGCATAGAAGATTGGGACATCTAAGCTTTTCTCAAATACGAAAAGCATGCAGGCTCAAGGCATTTCGTGATCATCCATATATCAGCATCCCATAAAATACCATATGCAAACAATGTCAAGTCGGTAAGCAAACCAGAGTTCACTTCAATGAAAAATAAGGATCAGCAAGTAAGCCTCTTGAACTCATCCATACTGATTTATATGGACTAACAAGGCAAAAATCACCTTGTGGAGATGAATACTTTATTTTATTTATTGATGATTTTCTAGGATGGGTTGGATAGGTCTACTAAAGCATAAAGATGAAGCATTTGAAAAGTTTAAATCCTTCAAAGCTTTAGTTGAAAATGAATCAGATCGAAAAATCAATTGTCTTAGATCTGATCGAGGGGGAGAATTCATATCAGATGAATTATTTGACTTTTGTGAACAACATGGAATAAAGAGGAAATTCTCTGTCGCAAGAACTCCTCAGCAAAATGGCATGGTGGAAAGAATGAACAAAACAATTTAACAAATGGATCGAGCAATTCTTGGTGAATCTGTAACTCCTGCAACCTTTTGGGGAGAAGCTACATTTGTTGCCCTGACTATTCTCAACAAAGCAAATATTCAGGTAAATAGCAATCAAACTCCATATGAAATTTGGTATGGTAAGCCTCCTACTGTAAAACACTTTAGAGTGTTTGGAAGAAAATGTTTCATCAAAAGGACTGATGAAAAAATTGGTAAGTTTGAACCCAGAGAAAATGAAGGAATTCTTCTTAGTTATTCATCCAAAAGTAAAGGATACAAATGTTATAACAAAAGACTTTCAAAAATTGTTGAAAGAATTGATGTCGTAATTGATGAAGCATGTAGAAATGTGGAAAAAATGAAATCAACAGAGGAATATGACAATGAGGAAGATGGGGAATGATTTCCCGCATCAAATCAAAATGATATAGAAGAAGAAACCAATGAAGCACCAAAAGAAGATACAATAGACACGGAAAAGACTCCATCCAAGTATGTTCAGAAGAATCATCCAGAATCTCAAATTCTAGGAGAAAAAGGGGTTGGTGTATAGACAAGAAGAACTCTTACAGGGACCTCAAGTTATCTAGCATTATTATCCTCCACCGAACCTCAAAATGTAAATGAAGCCTCCAAAGATGAATTTTGGGTCAAGGCCATGGATGAAGAACTTGACCAAATTGAAAAGAATGAAACTTGGGAATTAGTTCAAAGACCTCATGGTAAAAATGTTATAGGAACAAAATGGATATTTAAGAACAAGCTAAATGAAAATGGAGAAGTCATTAGAAATAAGGCAAGACTTGTTTGTAAAGGGTATACTCAACAAGAAGGTATAGATTTTGAAGAAACTTTTGCACCTATTTCCAAACTTGAAGCCATAAGGATGTTTCTTTCTCTTTCTAGTTTTTGAAAATTCAAAGTATATCAAATGGATGTAAAATTAGCTTTTCTTAATGGAGATTTAGAAGAACAATTTTATCTTGAATAGCCAGAAGGATTCATTCTTGGAAATGATGCAAAACTCATATGCAAGCTCAAAAAGGCTCTTTATGCTCTAAAACAGGCTCCAAGGGATTGGTATTACCACCTTGACAAATATCTACAACAAGAAGGTTTCGCAAAAGGTTCTACAGATAGCAATTTATACACAAAGGTTGAAAATGATAAACTGCTAATTATTGTTGTTTATGTTGATGATATCATATTTGGTAGCAATGAAGAATCCATGAGTCAGAATTTTGCTTTAGTAATGCAGCAAGAATTTGAAATGTCCTTACTTGGCGAACTTATCTATTTTATTGGTCTACAAGTACAGCGAACAAAAGAAGGTATCTTTCTTTCACAAACCAAATATCTCAAGCAGATCTTGAAGAAGTACGGAATGGAATATTCTAAACCAGTATGTACCCCAATGGTAATAGGATGCAGTCTCAGTTCTAACGATGAATCACCAGCAGTAAACCAACCAACTTACAAATCTATGATTGGAAGTTATCTTTATCTAATAGGTACCAGCCTTGATATCATGCATGCAGTTGGAATTG
Source organism: Pinus taeda (assembly GCA_000404065.3). Classification (NCBI taxonomy): domain Eukaryota; kingdom Viridiplantae; phylum Streptophyta; class Pinopsida; order Pinales; family Pinaceae; genus Pinus; species Pinus taeda. Next base: position 61,754 of record APFE031745465.1, read on the forward strand.
TTGGAAGGTTCCAAGAAAATCCAAAGGAATCACATCTCCAGGTAGTCAAAATAATTTTCAAATATCTTCAAGGAACTCAAGGCTTTGGACTATGATATCCTAAAGATACAGACCTTACTCTTCATGCATATATAGATGCAGATTGGGCAGGAAATGTTGATAATCGAAAGAGCACTAGTGGAGGTGCATTCTATATGGGTTCTTGGTTAGTGTCATGGTTTAGCAAGAAACAAAGCTTGATTGCCTTATCTACAGCTAAAGTAGAATATGTGGCTGTTGCATCTTGCTTCACATAACTACTTTGGATGATGCAAACATTGCAAGACATTTAGATCACATTTACTCCATCCATCTCCATTCTATGTGATAATACAAGTGCCATCAGTATTTCGAAAAATCTTGTCATGCACTCCAAGACCAAGCACATACCAATTATGCACCATTTTCTATGAGAACAAGTGCTTGAACAAAAGGTTAAATTGGAGTATGTTCCCTCCAAAGAACAGGTTGCTGATATATTCACTAAACTTCTTCCTAGAGAAACATTTGAATATCTCAGACAAAAGCTGGAAGTAGTTGTTGCATCATCCTGCAGTTAAATCCAGTTTTCAGAGGAAGGTAATAATATGCAGGTTTCATGAAGTATAGTTGCGTATACATGCAGGTTTCTATGGTTGAAGGAGCGTATATTTTTTTCTAATAGAAAAACATTAGGTCAGACTCTGGTATGGGTGCTTTGTTTGGTATTGATGATTACAGTTTAGCGATATGCTTTGTTCATTAATTTTTATCTAACTGACAAAGATGCCTTGAGGAATGACTTGTTGACAATGCATAGGTAGAACAGATTCAGGGCGATCATTAGCCTTCACACACATTTAGCATTGTTAGCATCATGGTTGTTGAGTTCAGCTAAGGCTTCAAATACTTATATCAGTTGTTGCATAAGTCATGTAAATATCTAGGGTGTGTTATGAATTCTAAAGTCATGGTCTATATTTCAATGAGTCTTATTAGAAATATGATGTAATTTTTATCCCCACTTTGCATGGGATGGATGATGTAATAATTGATGTATTTTTGTCATGTATAAACAATTGGTATACCCCCACTTGGTTGGGTGGATGAGTCAAATATGGTGTATCCCCACTTGGTTGGGTGATTGATGCATGTATGATTCATTGGTCATAGGGAGGTCATACTCACTTAGTTGAGTTATAGAGTCATGTTATTCTTTTGAAAAATATCTCTATAAACTCGGCATGTACTCAGGGGGAGCATGGACAACATAATGTATATCAAAGGGGGAGAATAACTTGGTCTGCCCTTTGCCCTTGATGTCAAAGGGGGAGAGTATTTTTGTCTTGATTGTTATCTCTAACAGTTTCTACAGCTTGCATTAATCAAGACCAGCATGATTGCCATCAAGTCCAAAGGGGGAGATTATTGGAATTATGATACAAGTGTTGTCCTTGATGGCAACTCACTCATAGGTTAGTTCAGTTTTGATGAAAGGCAACCCATAGTGTAATAGGTCTATTTAGATGTAACAGGGCATTGGTACAAAAGAACAGGAAGATGGAACTAAAGTCTACTAATCAGAATGAAGTAGTTGAAGGTAAAGGATGGTGAAAAGTAGTTTAATATGTATATGCAAGTCCACTTAGTCAAAATGGCATATACACGCTAGTTCATAGAACACAAAGAGCATATATGTATACACGCACTCTCATAAGAAGAAAAGCGTGTATATGTTGGAAAATCAAGGAAATTCAAGAGGAGACAATACCAGGGGTCAATACCATGGTATTAGCCCACAATATTGAGCGGAGTAACAATTATTTGATCCCGTCCAAGAATACCACGGGTCCTAAGTGGTTTTGGTCTGAGGTATTGAGAAAGGCCTAAGACTATATAAGGAGGAGAAGATCATAAGGCCAATGTGTGCAAGTGAAAAGGGTTTCTAAGGAATACTTCTATCTGAAGTATATTTTATGTTGCAGGGGCTATGTTTGTGATTTGGTCTGAAATATTTTCTGCACCTTGAATTCAATGTTGGATCAGGATCATGAGACCTGAAAGGACTTATTATTGAATGATCTGATATTGGCTGGGCCAGATCTGATTATGTACACCTGTTTTATTCTTTAAATGTCATGATCTGAGTTTGTCTGAAGTCTAGAATATCAGCAAAGTTATGAGTTATATGCATATCTATACGCTGGTTCGTCTCGGTAAAAGCATGTGTACACACAGGTTCTACTCTTTCAAGTAGTGTATATGATAGAAAAGCATATTCTTCAAGATCTGACTGATCTATATGATCAATTATGTTGTTTTACTGTTGTCTGTCAATGAAGTCTTCTTAGACCTGAATGTAAAACTGAATGCATAAGGAGTTTGATATTTGATTGATTGATTGTATAAGTGAGAAGGGTGATCTCTGCTACTACCTATGTAAATCTCTGTAAATTGACAGTAGACGTTCAGTATATTTCTTGTCGGTACAGACTTGATTCAGAAGTTTTATGTTTCAGTAGTCTTGAAGATATACACAATTTTGATTAAAGGAAGTAGCGTATACACGCAGGTTGGGTTCAGTAAAGTAGCGTATACATTTTGATGTATGATTTTTGAGGTTGCAGCTGGTTTTGAATGATAATGCAGGTTTCTAGGTTCGACACAATGTTCTGGTTACAGTGATCTGACTGTTCAGATTAACTGATTATTGTTTGATGCAGTTTGAAAGTTCTGATGGGACCAATATGAAAATTTGATGAAACGAGGCCTTCATGTGTATTGTTGTGTACCAAGAGCATCCAATCTGAAAATTTATGAAACGTGGTACCTAGAGGAAAAGAGAAGGTCGTAGCCTTCTGTAGGTCAGTGCCTACATACTAGTAAGCACATTGGCTAGTACAATAGCTAGGGGGTTGTAGCTGCCTTCCAGTAGAAGCTGGAAAATGAGAGAAGGTTGTAGCCTTCTGCAGGTGGGTGCCTGCGTACTAGTATGAGTTTGCACCAGTACAAGATTGTAAACAAATATTCTTATTATTAAAAGAAGACAGAGATGACAGCAGTAGGTGGTTTTCACCCACATTGGGTTTCCACATTAAATCTTGGTGTTCATGTGTGTTTCTTATGTGTGATGGTTTATTCTATTTTTACTGCACTGTTTAATAAGTTACTGATGCACTGGTTAAATATCAACACATTATAAATTAACTAAATCACAATTTCTCTGGGTATACGCTAGTTTCACTAATCACAGTAGTGTGTACACGTTAGTTCACTTCACAGAAGTAGCACATATAAATCTGTTTTGGAAATGAAAAATTATTGATCTGATAATACTAATTCACCCTCCCCCCCTCTCAGTATTATTTCCAATAGATAACATATAACTCATCCAACCAAGGCCCCGATCTGGCCTTGAGGACCGCCTCTTTGTGTTACGCTGCCTCCACCTGTTCGAGCAACTGCTTTTCCTCATGCAGCTTAGCCAGTCGTTGTGATATAGCGATGGTGTGCACCGTCACTCTTTCTTCGTCATACAGTTGCTGCAGCTCCCGGGCCTCTGTGTTCAACCTCTATAGGTTAGGATCCTCATGCAGAGTCGTAATGACCTCCATCGACTGTTCAAAGAGCGCGTGTAATCTGCTACCATAGAATCTATTGTCGTGACTGCATATTTTACATCTACCTCACGTTATTCTCTAACCTCTGGTGGAGTTGAAGGCTATGACTTCAACTCAGGCTCTATAATTTTAGGGTTTAGTTCAAACTTAACCTTGGCTATCTCTATCATTGCATCACGCACTCCTGTAGCCAACTTCCTAATCTTGGCCTCCACCGACACTTCTTCTGGGATATGCAGCTCCGGAACGATTCTGCATGCTTCGGCTACCACTGTTGTAGTGTGCTCATTATTCTCCTGAACCTTCTTCCAGGCTTCTAGTGTGGTTGTCTTCTCAAAAAATATTTTTCTTTGTTGACTTTCTTCTCGTTGATCATGCTCATCACGCGTTGCTCTCAGGCCTTAAGTTCTTCAATCACACCTGCTTGTAGTGTGTGAAGGAATTCACTAGGGAGTGCAGCCAAGTTGAGGCCAACATTCATCAATGTGCTGAAAATAGCCTTGTCAACTTCCGCCTCTGTGCTCAGAGCTCCATCCAACAACGCGACTGCCCGAAGATCCAAGGATCGAACCAACTCTACGGCTTGAGTGGTCCCCGATGCCAAAGTAGTTGATGTTGCGTTGCTCTACCCTGCACCTGCCTGCAGTCTAGTTGTTTGGATCTGTAGCTCGCACAGACCCATCTGTATAGAGACCAGTGCTTGCTTCTGTTGCCTCTAAAACTGTTGTACCAGTTCCGCAGTCATAGTTCCGCAGTCATATCCCTTACCTTATCTCCAATATCGTCCAAGTCACCCTCCTTCAAGGTGATTGGAGTGCTCCTAGATCTCCGCCTCCCTGTTCTAACTGTTCATAATTCTCTATTTGGGATGAGGGAGACTTCTGATTTTTGTCAGAGCGTGCTCTTCCTGCTCCACTTTCTCCTTTTTAGTGCACTTCTCTTATGCATGTGCATTGTCCTCAGTCTCCTTCTTCCTCTTTTCTGCCAACTGCTGCACCTTCAATCAGGTTGCTTCCTTCTTCTGCTTCTCTATGGACTTGCTAGTCCTGGTGGCCAAATTTGATTGTGTGTTCCAATATACTAGCCATCCTTAAGGACTTCGACAATGGCATCACCTATAGCCAAGTAAGGAAGGTCATACCACTTTTGATCCGAATCCTTTAGCACTCAGATGTACACTTAGTGGAAATACGCTTTGAACTCCACGTACCCAGATAACTGCTCAAAAACGGTTGGTGACAGTCATTGCTGGTGGTTGATGGTTGTGTGCATGCTTGCTGCCATCAACAGCCAAAAGATTTTCCTTTCGCGAACCCACACAACGTCCTTTGTGGCCCATAGCGAAGAAAGCTTCGTTTCTTATGGTAAATTTGTCTGAATCAGAGGAAACTGGTTGTCCTTCGTCAACTCCCATGCAACTAGCACAATTGACAGTAACAGCCACGAGTAATGGAAATTTTTACTTTGGTCATGTGCCTCTCTGCAATTCGCAAGGAGCTCACTACAGAGGTACCATGCCCAGTTGAACTGTACGCCTTCTGCGCACTGAGCCGCTAACGAGACCATTGGTGTCGGCACCTCGTCCACGCAGCAGTTCCTCATCACCTTGCCAGCCAAAATTTGGGTGGCCACTCTCACTGCGGGGTTGGTAATACTAGAGATGGAATACCTGTGCACTTTCTTGACAAGTTTGAACTTATCCTTCATCTTCTTGGCGAGGTCGTGCTTGCCCGTCTTGCCACCAAATGCCTTTGTTGGATTCAGTCTAGAGTGAGGGAATAATGTGATCCTATGGATTAGCAAATCATTGATTAGTATCGGCTCACTCAACCACAAGAACCCTCCATTCACAAGGCACATCAACTGCTTGATGATCGTCAATTTTATGGGTACGCGGTGGTAGTGCAGCACCCATAGGAGGTTCAATAATCCTACCTTCTTTACCCCCTGAATCCATTCCACTAGCTCTAGCGCGGTGACACCGAACTCCTTGTAGAATATGCGCTTCATGAATGTATTGGTAGCCAGGTGGGGAAACCGCTCAACGTCTCCCAAATCCAAATCTTCAAGCTTCAGATGTGGGATGCGCACCAAGCGCGGACCTTCAAACGTTATGTTTTCTGGCAGTAGAGGGGTGTTCAGGAGGAATTTTCCCTCATTTGGGTCCTTCAGGACCTTCACCTTGCCCTGGTACAGAGCTTTATACTCCAATAGCTTTGAAATAGGGTCTACCCCCTCAACATCTATGTCTTCTGCGCCCTCGTCGGCCTCCATGTCTACCACTTTTCCTTTATCCTGTGTGGTGGGATTTTCTTTTCGTTGCACCTATGTAGCTACATGTTTCCTCGGTGACTCACGCACCAGTAAAGTCTTCTTTTGTTTATCCTTCTTCTGCTTAGGAGCCTTTCTTTGCAGCGTAGGCTTTGGCATAGGAAACCTCGGTGCCTTAGGCACTTCTACAGGAACCTCCATACTCACGACTTCAGGGGCAGCTCCCTCAGAGGTGACAGTGCCCCCAGTACTAGCAATCTCAGCTGGTGCAGACATGAAGCTGTTAATGAGGTTCTAGGTTTCCTCAAGTAACCTATCAAACAAAGAACTAAGAATCAATTCCTCAAAGAGCTCACGGTTCATGCATAACGGATAGCACAACACAGAAATTCTCAGAATGAAAAGTGTTTCTCGTTGGATGTCCATATATAATTTATAGGCAATTTTGAATTGAAATTTGATCCTTCCCCCCAAAATCCATCCATAAATGCGAGATTGGTGGCAGATTTCCAAAGATTTCACACTTGATTTTAGCCTTAAATGCCTTAAATGTTGGTCGCCCATTCCTCTTAACTGTCTTCTGGAAGTCAAATCATGAACAGTGACAGTAACGGTCACTTTCTGGCTATGCTACGTGGTCTCTCGTCCTGTATCGCAGCTCCCTTCGCGCATCTGCTAACACTGTGACACCCTTCTATTTTGCGCAACCCCCTCATCGTGCAGCTCTACAACCTGGGAAGTGTATTATATAGTACCACACCTCCTTGCAGCTGCTTAGAGAGCTAAGATTGTTCTACCATCATATAGTCATCTAGTCAGATCCCTGGTGTACGGCTTCAATCGGCTACCATTTACCTTTCCGGGAAATGGATCTCCATTCAATTTCACAAGTTGAACTACTCCACCATTGGTAATATCCTTGATCACATATGGCCCCAGCCAATGCGTCTGAAATTTTCCTCGAAATTTATCAAACTTGTTGTCATATAATAAAACTAAATCATTTACCTTGAAGGTGCGTAGTTTGATGTGTCGATCGTGCCATGTCGTTTCGCGCTCCTTCTGAACTTGTTGATGGAATCCAGCCAAGAATCTATCTTCCTCCAGCTTTTTCAAATGCACGAGCCTCTCTTCTAAGGCTCCATGGTCCTCCATCTCCTTCTGAACTTGTTGATGGAATCCAGCCAAGAATCTATCTTCCTCCAGCTTTTTCAAATGCACGGCCCTCTCTTCTAAGGCTCCATGGTCCTCCATCCCTGCGAATGCTGCTATGCATAGACTAGGTACAATGTATTCCATCGGCATCACAGCTTCTACGCCATATACCAGCCTGAACGGTGTTTGTTTGGTCATATTTTTACAAGTAGTTCTACAAGCCCATAACACCACTGGTATGCACACGTCCTAATCATTCCTCTGTGTTAGCATTTGAAATTTCACCTCAGGCTGAGAAAGGCAAATCTTAAAGCTACATCAAACCTTTTAGCCTCGTAGCTAGCCCTACGGGGCAGGAGAAGGCTCTCTCCGGTCTATCTCGTAAAATCTTCAATGGATGAGATGACCAATAAGGTAACATTTATATTAGGCTAGTAAACTGATCAGAAGGATAGATTTTGAAATTTTTGGGTTTTTGGTGGCAAATTGAGGAAGTGGCAATTTTGGGTGCGGGGATTTGACACAGTTTCTGCAGGGGGTTCTTTGGGGCGAGATAAGAGACCGTATTGATGCCTTAAGCTGAGGTGAATGGATGATAAAGATAGGTGAGGAGCTAAGGAAGGCAAACAATAACTTTGAATCCTCCCTAAACAGTAGAAAATATTGAAATTAAACAAACTTAAAAGCAGAGCATGACAGTCATGAATTCTTACTTTAACACTTCATTTGTTTAATATGCAGAAGGAAAAGAAAGGAAATGATTCAAATAACACACTTATAGGTACATAGAGAAACACACCATCAATACATGTAACCACAAGAATCCCAAAAAGGACTGCAAAACCCTGGTCTTCCTTAGCCAAAAATGCAGAGATACAATGAGTAATACAATAGAAGCTTTCTCCCTCAAGAGTCCAACCATGAAAATGACCAAGAAAGTAAATAATATAGGCAAGCTAACATCTTTCCTTGCCTCTAGGGGTCGAGCTCACTATCCTAGGAGCTGTTTCAACCAATTCCAAACTGAGCACTAAAAACTAGGCAGTCAAAACAACTTGCCTCTATAAGCTAGGAAACCAATTCATTCATTAAATTTTTGCCTATCTCATAAATGAATCTTCTAGAAGAGATAAATGAGTGTCAAAATATCATAAAATTACATCATTTACATCAAGGAGGATCAAAATCCACTCCAAAAAGTAAAACCTAGTCAAAACTGCGTTTTGCTGAGTTGTAGGTACAATTTCTGTGAAAATTTCCCAACGGGTCGCACACCTTTGGAGCAGTTTTTGAGGCACTGCCAGGTGTCCAAATGAGGCAAAAGTGGGCTTGTTGGAAATGTATGGATGTCTGCTTTCCCACCCAAGTAGAATTTCTGAATTTGGTGTCCATTTTCCCCTCCAAAATTGCAATCTCCCGAGACTGCTTCCTGTGTGTCAAAAAGGTGGCAGAAAGTCATTTTTTGCTTGTTTTTTGACCTTCTGGAG